>JAJOOH010014567.1:0-37742 GCA_029582605.1 Solanum gracilifrons | reverse complement strand
AGTGTTTGTCCATACAATTTGTCATTATTTGGCAAATATCCCAAATTCCCAAATACTAGTTTTTTCTAGTATTTGGGCCAAATCTCATTATTTGGGATCTTTTGAAAATTAAAATTTTACCCCAAACTTTTATCTTTTACAAAAACACCATCTATAGTAGTTCTTTGTGTCGTATTACATAATTTTTCACGTGAACACCAAAGTAGTGATGAAATATTCAGTGAATATTAAATGATGATATGGTTGTTGATGAAAATGATGAACAATCGGCTCAGGATAACAAAATCATGTGCTTTGTTTACTTCATGATGTATGAAATGATGCTTGTTGCACTCACTCCAAACTACCACATTGCTCTAGTGTCATGGACATTATTTGTTATTGTTGCAACGAAAATTCAATTGACTTGTAATACAAACTTATGGTTAGTTTTGATATATAGTTTTTAAAACTTATGGGTATAAATCATATTTTTCTAAAAAAGTGAAATATATTTCCCAAATACTATGATCCAAACACATGGTGAAATTTCACCCAAATTTTCACCCAAATAATATTTGTCAAGAATATTTAGAAATCTATGACCAAACGCTAGCTATGTCTCGTATTTGCACAAGTAAAAATGTTATTCTAATAAATGGGACTCGTACTGACTTCTTCCAACCCTCCAGGGTCTACGCCAAGGATCCCCTATGTCCCCCTACCTTTTTATTCTTTGTATGGAAGTGCTCTCTCACCAAATCGAACAAGTTACTACTCATTATTCTTATTAATCATTAAGTACGACTTTTATTTATTTCTCATGTTATACTAAATACTAGAATAGAAGTGTTACAATAAAATTACTATGGTATTTATTATTTTTTAAGAATTATGTCAAGTCAATATTGAACAAATAAATTTGAACATAAAGAGTAATTAATACGTAATGACTAATAAATAAATTTTTACTCAAAGTTCAACATTACAATCGAAATATTATTAATATTTTCTTTACAATTACTCCCTCAGTCATTTTTACTTGTGCATTATTAATTTGGCACATTCCTTAAGAATGACAGTGAATTATATTGCCTTTTGAATATAATAAGGATATTCTTGAATTAAAAAGTTGACATCAGAGGTATTTAGGGGTTGAACTGTGGACGGAGAATAGTTTTATACCAATTCAAATAATTGATCGATATTTTAGGCCCTTTTCCGTCAATAATAAGAATAATTAAGAACTAAGTGATCAAGTGCGATCTTTCAAACTTAAGAGAATATGCACGACTACCTCACTTCATCCACATGTGTAAAAGACATTAGCCACACTTAAAAGTCAAGTACTCTACCATTGAGTTAGCAACCCGAAGAAAATATCGAAAAAAAAATGTGTGGATCCAATCCCAAATAAAAAAAATAAAATTAGACAAGACAAGCAATAACTATTGAAAATGAACATCTATTTTTAATACTAAGAAAAAGTAAAAATAAACCAATGAAATATTACATAATGGTGCCCAACTTGTTTGACAAACCAAACAATCCCTAATGTTTTTTTTAAGAAGAAGACCAAGTAGAATCATCCCAGTATTAATTTTTTTGTTCTCTTTAATATCAGCAAGATTAACAAAAGTTATTGTATTTGCTGTCAATCAGTTGGCACTTTCTAGTGTAAAAAAGGGGGCAGTTTCCGATTTTGGCTTTAGGTCATCCATTCTTGCTCGGATTTCAAACATTTTTCGAATTTGATTCCATCTATACATATTTTTTCTTGGTCTCCGTCAAGATTATATTTTTAACCTCTGTTTTGGGTTGCCGACAATTTCGGTGAGTTCTTGGAAGCCATATACATCTTTGCTGTTTCTTGTTTGATAAACTTTTTCTTTTCTTGATTTTACAACTAGTTGTTAGTAGTTTGTTGTTTCTGCTGCTTACTCTTTTGGGTTGTTGAAAGTTTGCTGAAGCAAACAATGGAAGTTTACTTCTACAAGAATCCAGATTGATTTTTTGTTCTTTCAGTTTATTGTGTGCATTGCATATATGTCCAAAAGGGATACACAATAAATTTTTGGTTGTGGAAGTGGTTTGAGATTTGAAATTCAGTGGTGGGGTTTGTGTTTTCAGTTGGTTTTTGCAATTTTGATTAATTTGATGATGGAAAAAGGTATTGAACATTTGATATCTGCTAGGAAATCTATGAGGGTTAATTTAGAGAAATCTAAAGACATAGGTTTATCTCTTGAAAAAGCTAGGCCAAGATTAGTTGAGATTAATCAGAGATTGCCTTCTTTGGAGGCTGCGATTAGGCCAATTAGGGCTGATCAAGATGCTCTTGGGGCTGTCGTTGGGCATATTAATCGTGCTGTGGTACCTGCTGCTGCTGTTCTTAAGGTTTTTGATGCTATTCATGGTCTTGAGAACTCGTTGTCTGATCCTGAATCTGACCTCCCTGGGTACTTTGGTGTGCTCAAGAGGCTTAAGGAGGCATTACGATTTTTGGGGGAGAATTGTGACATGGCGATTCAGTGGTTGGCGGACATTGTGGAGTATCTGGAGGATCATAATGTTGCTGATGGCAAGTTTATTTCTAGTTTAAAGGAGGCGTTGACTGCTCTGAGGGAGTTGCATAGTGGGGAGGATGGGAGTTGTCTTGATGGAGGACTTCTTGAGGTTGCTTTGGATAGATTGGAAAATGAACTTAGGCGGTTACTGACTGAAAATAGTGTTCCGTTGCCTATGTCTACTTCGGACTTACCAGGTGAACAAGCCTGCATAGCTCCATCCCTTTTGCCTGTGGCTGTTATAAAGAAGCTACAGAGTATACTTGGCAGATTGGTTATAAATAACAGGCTTGAAAAGTGTGTATTAATCTATGTTGAAGTACGGAGTTCTAATGTCAGGGAAAGTTTGCAGGCACTTAATTTGGATTACCTCGAGATTTCAGTTTCCGAGTTCAATGACGTGCAGAGCATAGAGGGCCACATTGCTAATTGGGGTAAGCATCTAGAGTTTGCTGTGAAACATCTTTTAGAGGCTGAGTATAAACTCTGTAATGATGTCTTTGATAGATTAGGATTGGATGTGTGGATGGGTTGTTTCGCTAAAATAGCTGCCCAGGCTGGTATTCTTGCATTCCTTCAGTTTGGAAAAACTGTTACGAAGAGTAAGAAGGATCCAATTAAGATGTTAAAACTGTTAGATATCTTTGCATCTTTAAACAAACTGAGGTTGGATTTCAATCGTCTGTTTGGTGGAGCTGCATGTGCTGAAATCCAGAGGTTGACGAGGGATCTCATCAAGAGGGTGATTGATGGGGCTAGTGAACTCTTCTGGGAACTTCAGGTTCAAGTTGAATTGCAGAGGCAAATACCACCTCCTCCAGATGGTGGTATCCCGAAACTTATCATATTTATCACCGACTACTGCAATAAGCTGCTTGGAGATGATTATAAGCCAATGCTCACCCAAGTTTTGGTAATTGAAAGAAGTTGGAAGCGTGAAATATTTCAAGAGTGGCTTCTCTTTGATGAGCTACTGAATATTATGAGAGCTGTTCAGCTTAATCTAGAGACATGGTCCAAGGGATACAAAGATGATACCTTGTCATGCGTGTTCTTGATGAACAATCATTGTCATCTTTACAAGGATCTGAAAGGCACAAAGCTTGGTATTCTTTTGGGAGATTCTTGGTTTAGAGAACATGAACAGTACAAGGAGTACTATTCTGCCATTTTCTTGAAAGAGAGCTGGGCTAAGCTTCCATCTCTATTAAGCCGGGAAGGTCTTATTCTCTTCTCTGGTGGGCGTGCCACTGCTCGTGATCTTGTTAAGAAAAGATTAAAAGCTTTTAATGAAGCTTTTGATGACATGTATAAGAAGCAGTCTAATTGGATCATGCTTGACAAAGAGCTAAGAGAAAAGACATGCCAGCTCATCATTCAGGCGATTGTACCTGTATATCGGAGTTACATGCAGAACTATGGGCCGTTGGTTGAACAAGAAGGAAATTCCAAATATGCAAAATACACTGTTCAGTCTTTGGAGAAAATGTTGAATTCTCTTTTTGTTCCAAAGCCCACAAGACAGGGTAGTTTCAAAGTTCGAGTACCTAGTGGAAAGTTCAACAATAGCATTGCAGATCAGAATCAAACTGCGATCGTTAAGTAACTGTGAGTTTTTTAATCCTCAAGACGATAAAGGACTTGTCAATTAGACCTATTCGTTTTGCTTATGTATTTACTCATTCATTTATTCACAAACTAAGCATTAGTACCGTCTCCTGAATTGTTGTAGCTGTCTTGTACAATGGATTAGCAACTGTACAATGCTTCTTTATAATGAGACGATTATATCATTTTTGTTAGGCCGAGTAGCAAAATAGACACATCTACTTGTCTTGTTCTGTGATCTCATATCCTCCTAACTCACGATGTTTTATCGATACGTGTATAGTAGTTAAAATGCACTATTTTGAACCCCTTTGACTGTTGATCGAGCATATGTAGTAACTTGATGGCCGAGTTGAACAAAGTACTTGTGTTTCAGGCATATATGAATATACCAAAACTAAAATTGAGATGAAATCGCCCCGTGAAGTACAGGGAGCACGATGAAAAAGTGGAACTAATAGGAGTGTATTTGATTATTTGATCGACCTTATTGTTACATGAGATATTACCAGCAGTGAAATTTTGGGAGAATTTATGTGATTTATTTTCTAATCATTTAGCATGGAAGGAAATAAACACACTAGAAAGGATGGTGATTATGAAAAAGTTGTTGTAAAGTTTTGTTCTTCGTTCCTATTTCTTGTTTCTTCTTTTTCTGGTATGCCACTCTGTTATTGTTTGATTTTTGGTTGTCTAATCACACTCAAAATTATGTATCGTATTAGCTCGGTAGTTTTGTAGCATGTTGTTTTAGGCGTTTTCTAGGAAAAGAAGGAAATGATAGATAGCAAATGATATATGTCCTATCTCATGTGATTATTGAAATCATTTTTTCCTCTAAGCTTCTTCCTCCGACGATGTCAAATGGGCAGATTGAATTAAATTTGAAAATGTTAAAATGGGAGGATCAATGACCCATTTAAATGTTACCTGCTGATTAAGATAAGTTAAAAAGTGAGTCATAATTTAATCCGTTCAATTTTTGTCAAGTTTTAAATTCAAAGTTTGATTTCTTATAATTTATTTGAATACCTAGTAATTAAAATTAAAATTGTTATATGATGACTACATGAAATATATCACATTCTTTCCTGTAAGCTTCTTCCACGGAGGATGTCAAATGGGCCGATTGAACTAAATTTGAAAATGTTAAAATGGGCGGATCAATGACCCATTTAAATGTTACTTGCTGATTGAGATAAGTTAAAAAGTGAGTCATAATTTAATCCGTTCAATTTTTGTTAAGCTTTAAATTCAAAGTTTGTTTTTTTATAATTTATTTGAATATCTAATAATTAAAAAAATTGTTATATTATGACTACATGAAATATATCAAATAAAAAAAATATTTTGACAATATTTTCATTGGTCAATCTGAATTGCATGTCAATCCATTTTGAAAATAAATTGAACTAAACATATCAAAATTAATCTAATTAAAGAAGTAAATGGATTAGTAATCTGCTAAATCTAAACGAATTGAGTGGATCATGATTCTATGAACTGATTTTGTCACCCCTAATAATCTCCATTAGCTTTTAGGATTTTATTTTGTATTTTTTTTTATGTAAAATATTAATTTTCTGTGATTTTCACTCATTTTATTGATCACTGATTCATTTATGAGATTGTTTGATACTGAGAATGGAATCGATAAAATTATATCATGCATTGAATTATCCCAAATTCCCAATACAGATTGTGCACACTTTTGCTAGTGCCAGATAATAGTTGTTCATTATTGATTTAACACATCTTTTAAGGAACAATAAATAATAAAGATAATATTATTATATTATTCTTTGACTTTGTTAAATTTAATACTTTGAAAAATATATTAGATGATAAATAATACTCCCTCTGTTCCTATTTATATGTCACCATTTTCGATTTCATGTGCATTAAGAAACTAAGTAAGTTTACTATTCTACCCTTATTTAATTTTTTTGAAACTCAAGTTTTCAATCAATGAACATGAATTGATTTATTTTGATTAATTAATTTAACCAATGAACATGAATAATTTACTTAGCTTTTCTAAGTTGGTCAAATGTATATTTTCAAGGCTAATAACTCACAAGGGTAAAAAAGGAACAATATGGTAACTTATGCATTGATTTTATGAAATGACAAATATTATAAACCAACTATTTATAGAAAGGGATGACATATAAAAAGAAACTGAGGGAGTATTTAATAACAATGGTAAAATAAACACAAAATATAAATTATCTCTTAATTTTCTAAATTAAATTGTTGAACAACTATAGTTAATATAACGAACCATTATTATTAGACGGAGAGAGTTTATGCTAAATAAACTTCATCCCTATCATAGATTTTATGAAAATATTCTAGGCCCTAACCTACATAAAGGCAGCATTTCATAAGCGCTAGCTGTCAATATTTAATATCATAGGAGTATTGATTAATAAAAACAATATATTGTCTGTAATGACATTTTTAAAAAAGAAAGCAAAATAATTCTTAGCACGAGCAGTAAGATTGGTGATTGCCTAGTAATACTCAATATTCATACTGATAACCACTTTTAATTTACATTATTTTCTTTTAATTTACCAAATAAGCCTTGAAATATTATTTTTAAATTGATAAAAGAATCTTGAAATAATGTCATTTAAAAACTCAATTGTTAAACAAAGAAATAACATTTGAAAGGTCAAAGGAGGATCTTACCATGTGACCTTAAAATATTTTGAAAATCAAGTTTCACCTCGCGTATTATATAGCATCAAAAAGAAATTTCATCTATTCATTTTATTAATTCTCATCGGAAGCAAATGGACAATCGGTGGTCTAAAGGATCCTTAGTTGAAGGCTAAGTTTATTCTTTGATATATCTCACTCCACCGTGTTAAAAGATTGAGCTTTAGTTTGTTACCAATTTCGAATTCGACAACTATTAGGTTATAGGTAAAGTCTAATCTTACTCCTTTTTACCTATCAAAACTGCAACAAATCTCTATATTCGATGCAACTAAAAGTAAAGAAACATCATGTAATTAGTCAATGAAAAAGATAATCAAATCTCGTCCTTCAGGGACATATAATAGCAACGTACGTAGCTATACTATGAAGGATTTAATGTCGATTGGTCAAGCTTTCAAATTTTAATTATATTTAACGTACTTTTCTTTGTATATTTCTAGAGTTCAATATTTTAAAAGTGTGATATTATACTTTCAATAAATCTATACGGTCTATCAATAAATAGTCGTTCATCAAAATAATATTTGACTGTTTATATAATTTTATGTATATAATTAGTTCATTATTCTTTTAAATGGACTAAAAAGGAAAAATAGAATAAACAAATTGAAATGATGTAGTATATCTTTTTTATATATATTTGACTAGCGGTCATAATTGTGAAAGTGTAATATATAGATTAGGCTGAAAAGAAGGAGTTAAAAAAACGGTTAATCTCTACTACTTTTGCTATAATCACGCATCAACAGCCATTCTTATCCCTTTTCACTAAAGCTTTTTGTTAAGCTTTTCTCTCCCATTAATTAATCCTCTTTAATTATTTTCACTAAATTGATGCATTTGCCAAAAAATGTATGAATTGCTCTGACTTTAATTCTTCTTTTATTCTTACGTCTGCAATCTTTATAATTTCCCACCAAAACTATTCTCAAAATTCCATGAAGTGAAAATGTAAGTCGATCTCTTTTTTTTCTTTTTCTTTTTGGTTTTTGGTATTGTGATCTATTTGTGGTTACTCTTGTTGATTTTGTTAATTACTACCATGTTACTTAGGGGTCGTTTGATTGCTGGATAAGAAATAAGTTATCCATGTATTAATTTATGCGATGTTTGATAGGTAGATAGAAAATAAGTTAGTCATGTATAAAATTAATAGCGTATAAGATGTTTGGTTTCTATAACTAGTACACGTATAAGATATGAGAGAATGTGTATATTATATTATGCAGTATAGAAGGTGGAACTAATTTCTACATTACTAACCACATAATTCTAACCGGCTACCAAATGACCATCTTACAATTGAAGTATAAAAGATTACGAATAATAAATTTGATCTTCTGTAGAAATTTGTGATATTGAATAGTTTTAGCCTATGATCAATAATCTCTGGAGAAATGTTCAATCTCTTAAGTTTCTTAGCTCTAAACATATTGTACTAGAGAAATTTTCTGAATTTAATAATTGTCAAAATTTAGTGTTTTTTCACATATATATTGTTCAAAAAAATTGGGACTTTCTACCAAAATTGCTTGCTAAGAAGCAAAATTCAATCATAATAAGAATACTATATTCAATTTGCCAGTGTTTCACCATATTTAATCCCTGAGGATACTTAAACTTGTATAAAGTTGAACAAGTAGACATATGTGTTTGACCAATTTGCATCCTAGGTGGCGTCCTACTTGGCTAATATGTGTCCTACGTGGTGTCTATGTGTATTATGTCACGTAGGATACATGTGTCTTGTTCAATCCGTGAAAATTTCTTTAGATGTAACAAAGTACATAATTTGTTTTTCTGTTTTTCATGTTATACAATCACCTAACATGTTCTTTTCTTTCATTTTGTAACAGTGTATTGAAATAGCAACAAAAAATAAGGATGTCGTCCGAACCAGCTCCTTATGTACCCAAAAATGTCCTCATAACGGGTGCAGCAGGCTTCATTCCCTCTCATGTAACCAATAGATTGACCAAGCTTTATCCTAACTACAGGATTGTTGCTCTTGATAAGCTCGATTATTGTTCGAGTCTAAAGAATTTGGAGCCAAGTTACTCATGTCCGAATTTCAAATTTGTCAAGGCTGATATAACGAGTGCTGATCTTATCAACCATCTTTTGGTTGAGGAGAAGATTGACACAATTATGCACTTTGCAGCACAAACTCATGTGGATAATTCATTTGGAAATTCATTCGAGTTCACCATCAATAATATTTATGGTACTCATGTGCTTCTTGAGGCTTGTAAGTTGACGAAATCCATCAAGAGATTCATTCATGTTAGTACGGATGAAGTTTATGGCGAAACTGATTTGGAGACTGACATTGGCAATCCTGAAGCTTCTCAACTCCTTCCTACTAATCCATATTCCGCGACTAAAGCTGGAGCTGAAATGCTTGTCATGGCTTATAATAGGTCTTATGGCCTACCAACAATCACTACTCGAGGGAATAACGTGTATGGCCCAAATCAGTTCCCTGAGAAGTTGATTCCAAAGTTCATTATTCTTGCAATGAAGGGTGAGCGTTTGCCAATTCATGGCGATGGAACAAATGTTAGGAGCTATTTGTACTCTGCTGATGTTGCTGAGGCATTTGATGTGATACTGCATAAAGGGGTGATTGGACATGTGTATAACATTGGCACTAAGAAGGAGAGGGCAGTTTTGGACGTGGCTGCAGACATATGCAAATTATTCGGAAAGAATGCTCAAGAAGTTATCGAGCTTGTCCAAGATAGGCCTTTTAATGACCAAAGGTATTTCCTGGATGATCAAAAGCTTAAAAAGTTAGGGTGGCAAGAAAGGACTACTTGGGAGGCAGGACTAAAGATGACACTCGATTGGTACACCAAAAATCCCGATTGGTGGGGTGATATAACCGGAGCCCTTCACCCACATCCGAGAATCTCAAACATTGTGCCTTCACATGATGAAGGGTGTCTGTTGCAGCTTGTAAAAGGAAGCAAGAAAGGTTGTGGCTCAGACTTGAAGTTCTTGATTTACGGAAAAACTGGTTGGATTGGAGGGTTGTTAGGAAAGATTTGTGAAGAACGTGGAATATCATACGAGTATGGATTAGGACGACTACAGGATAGGAGTTCTCTAATGCAAGACATGATAAGAGTAAAGCCAAGTCATGTATTCAACGCGGCTGGTGTTACCGGGAGGCCTAATGTGGATTGGTGTGAATCACATAAAGCAGAGACAATTAGAACGAACGTTGCTGGTACACTAACTTTAGCTGATATCTGCAGAGAAGCAGATATCTTAGTGATGAGTTTTGCGACAGGTTGCATATTTGAATATGATGAGAGGCATCCATTAGGCTCAGGCATCGGATTCAAAGAGGAAGACAAACCAAATTTTACAGGATCCTTCTACTCGAAGACCAAAGCCATGGTAACTAGTTCATTTCCATTGGCTATTCGTCTTATATTTCACCCACATTTTTAGTTTCTCATAGCTTAATATATGCAGGTTGAAGAGCTTCTAAAAGAATATGATAATGTATGCACTCTCCGAGTAAGAATGCCAATATCATCAGACCTTAGTAACCCGAGAAACTTCATCACAAAGATAACGCGTTATGATAAAGTGGTTAACATCCCAAATAGCATGACAGTTCTAGATGAGCTACTACCAATCTCTATTGAAATGGCAAAGAGAAACTGTAGAGGGATATGGAACTTCACTAATCCGGGAGTTGTGAGCCACAACGAGATTCTAGAGATGTATAAAGACTACATCGATCCCAAATTCAAGTGGCAGAATTTCGATCTTCAAGAACAAGCCAAAGTGATCGTTGCACCGCGAAGTAACAACGAGCTTGACATGACAAAGCTGAAAAAAGAGTTTCCAGAATTGCTATCAATCAAAGATTCAATCATCAAGTATGTCTTCGGACCTAACAAAAAGACATAAACTTTCAAAAAATTGTATTTTTTCGGATAGTTTTTCTTTTTCTTTTCATCAATCTCACTGTCACAGTTACTTGAGATTGTAGTTTAAGATACATAATGTGATTTAAGAACTTCTAATTTTCCTTTTCTTGATATAAACAAGTTTAATGTATTAACTATTAATGTTGCAAGTATCTAACAATTTTTTTAGAAGTAGCTATGCCTTTTTTTTTGTTTAAAAGAACAAAACTTTAGATTAGTACTTGGAGGATTTTTATGTCAATTATGACTAAAGTGACATTCTAAGGGTAAAATACTTTTATGATGATTTATTGATTTAAAATAAGTCATAGTTTCAAAATCGAAAAAAATGTAGCTACTTTTTATGTAAATGTAATATTAAGTTAAAAATACCCTCTAACTCTTTTTTGTTTTGTAGAATTTCAAGACTTTTAATAAATGTAACTTAAATTCTAAAACAATATCTTGAAGTTCAAAAACTTTCTACCGGTGAAATTTCATGAAAAGTTCACAAAGTTTGAGCATTTATCAGTTCAAACTTTATAAATAATAATAATAATAATTAAAGTTTGAATAAATTATGCAACAATTATTAGCTCTAAATATTGTCGTAAAATTTTATTTTATAAAGAGATTTTTTTTGAGATTTTTAATAAGTCTGTACCAACATTTGATTTTTGCACCTATTGATGTTAAAATAATTCACAAATAAATAAAATTATATTCCGTACTTGTAGAAAGAATCCTACGATAAAGAATAAACTACAAAATTTACTGCCTTAACTGGACATTTTCACAAATTATTGTGAATATGATATGAAGAAATAAGAAATTAAGTTAAGTACTTCCGCATCTTTAATCAAAAGTTTTGGGTTTGAATTTTTTAGCCTACAAAATCACCTTAGAAAGCACACTCGCTCCAACGCGGATACGGACTATGGACTTAAAAAAAACGATATCCGTTCATCAAAAAACAATTTTATTAATTTTAAGAAATTTTGTTTCTACTACTTTCATACAAAGGCATTTTCAAGTTACTAAATATGTGCAGGGTTATTCCAACGTGTAATATTCACTCACGATTCAAGAGGATTTTCATCGTCAAGAAACAATTGTAATTTTGTAAGGTTAAAATAATTTTCAAAATAGATTTGTGGTCCCATTGTCATTAATAATTTACATTAAGAATCAATTACTTTCTGTATTTTAATTTATATGATGTAGCTATCAAGAGTCAATTGTAATTTGTAAGGTTAAAAGAATTCTCAAATTAGATATGTGGTCCAATTGTCATTAATAATTTACATTAAGATATCAGTTACTCTCTTTAATTTATATGATCTAGATTGATTCGATTTTTTTTTATAGAAGAGTGATTTTTAAAAACTTATAGTAAGTTGTTTGGTATGAGGGGAAAAAATAAATAGTGATGGTATAACTTTTTTGTGTCTTGTTTGATTGTTATGTTTGAAATAACTTATTCCACCAATAGTAATGGAATAAGTAATCTCATATACATTGTGGGATAAGTTATAACAAAATAGCTAATGTTAGGATTGAAATAACTTATTGCCAACCAAACGACCCTTTTATATTGCATTTCAAAAATAGATTATAACAAACTATCGAAATACATCACTCTTTTGGAGATACTTAAAAAGAAAAAAAGGAAAAAAATAAGAAAGTAAAAAAAATAAAATAAAAAATAATATATATATATATATATATATATATATATCACATCAATTCAAATAGAGGAAGTTTCTAATTTTTGGATAGCTATCCTCTGCATGATATTTTTTTCCACCACAACACATCTTTCTAAACAGACCAAGTTGAATTTGACTGGTTAAAATAAAGCATTAATTTTTTATTTTTATTTTTTTGTTGTTGAATTGCTGTAAGGATAATAATTTGTAGAGATTCGATTTGAATGTTTACCCCTTTCAAATAGTTTTCTTCTTACATATTGGTATTCTCCCTTAGTAAAACTTTCTAATCAGAGCAAACTCTTGGACCTATTCATTTATTTGATGTTCACCTAATGGCTACTACCCCATTTTGACCTCTCATTAACTTTTTATTTGTTGTTCTATTTCTCACTTTTTTTCTTCACTTCTCTCCCATTGTATCACAAGTAAGAAAAATAAGAAGCCATTGTTCCACATCTAGCTTTGGGTCTTACAAAAAATCTGGTTAGTGTGTCTCTGCAATTTGATTTTTTTTTTTTTTGTTGTTGGTCAGTATTTTTTTATTCTCTTTTGTTTCTTCCCCATTCTCATTAGCGTTTTCTGTAAGCACAGTTCCGGTGCGAACACAATCTCTATAGCTCCGGCGAAGTCTACATCTGCGGCAAGGCACACGCCTCCAGTTCGAGGTATGCTCAAAACTATACTTGACTTAGTGAAATTGATATTGATGAGCAGAGGTATGGTTTCCTATATTGTCCTCTCCCATTTCATCTACTAACATTCCGCCTCCATTGAGAGATATTGTCAGCAGTTGCTTTTCCCGTGGATCTTCAAATATTCTCGTTGGGTGGCGTAGCTAAGGATCTCAGCTCGCAGCGGTTAGTCTTACCTTGTCTATATTTAATAACTTTCTACACTCAACAGGAAGTTGTAGAAAATTATTAGCATATAAGTGTGTCCCTTGATCCAGTACTATATTTGCCAGCTTGTCTGCTAATTGATTTGTCTCTCTGAATGTATGTTTAATTTTGCAATTAATGGCGCTAATAATATGTCTGATCTCCTCAATTTGTTCTGTTATTTGCCAAGGAATCTTCCACTCCCTTCAATACTATCTTTTTAAGACTCAACGAGTCTGTTTCAAGAATGATAGTATGAATTAAGGTTAACCTCTCTGCATTTCCTTAGAGCCATCAAAATTGCTGCAGTTTCCGCCTCTATATAGGTAGCTATCCCCTCAATGCTTGTGATTTTTGTTAAAGAAGGAATTTCTCCCACTTTATGTTGTTTTACCAAGCAGAGGATAAAAGAACAAGAAATAATAGTATCTCCCTACCGTACCAGTGCTAATATCATTGTTTATTATACTAAATATATGTATTAATACTATGAAAAAAAGATTTATCTATTTAACGGAATGACACTACAGGAAAATAGTTCCTTTTGAAAGTAGTTACCTATTGGCGTATTTGAACATACCTCTTCTATCTTAAAAGTAGTCTAAACTAATGACTCAATGATATAACCTTCTTATTTTTTCCTTCTATAAATATCGACACCACTTCCTAAAATTGTTGTTACAGTTAACGCTCAATTAGTATTGATTATATTCATAATTGATTAAGAGGTACAATTACTATGTGTGTATGTGGTGTTGTATGACGATATTTAATTTAAATTTATTTACATTACTTAAAAGACAAAAAAAATATGTAAGTGTAAGTGGTGGAAGGATATTGGATTAAGTAATTGAATCAAAGATTTAATTTATAAGAGTTGTATAAAAAAGGAGAGTAGTTTGCAATGTGCTTAGGCCAAGTGCAAGCTATTAAAAAGTCACTTGACAATTAAACGACAGACTTGGCAACTATTGTAATAAAAAATTTAAATAGAAAAATCAAAAGTATTTGAATTTGAAAATACATTAAGCTTTTTATTTTTACTTTTTTAAAATTAGTTTAAAAATAGAAACCATGCATGTTGTGATCACAATAGCGTTAAATATAAATAAAATGAAATGGCGGGTGTTACTTCAAATCCTTAAAAACTACCAAGGATAAATATGCACTAATTCTAGTCTTTTATTTTACTTCTAACGCTATTGTAATCGTACTTATATGTGAATATAAGTACAATCACTACATGCGTGTTTCATGTTAGATGACTATAGTTAATTTGCAGGTTAGGCCAAGTGGCAAGCTATGAAAGCCCATTTGATAATTTTATGACAGAGTTAATAAATATTGTAAAAAAAATATGAATAGAAAAATCAAAAGTGTTTGAATTTGAAAATACATTAAGTGCACGAGTACTCTTATTTATATACGAATATGTATAATCACAACTCAGTGCTAAAGTACAATAAATGACGAGAGTTAATTTAAAACCTTAAAAACGACGACTAAGGATTAATTCGCTCCAACTCTTGTCATTTTTTGTTACATTTAACGCTCAATTAGTATTGATCATACTCATAAGTGCTTAAGGGTACAATCACTACGTGTGTATCATGTGGTGTTGTATGACAATATTTAATTTAAATTTATTCACTTTACATAAAAGATAAAAAATTATGTCAGTGTAAGTGCTCAACAAAAATTGGATTAAATAATTGAATCAAAGATTTATAAGAGTTGTATAATAAAGGAGAGTAATTTGCAATGTGATTAGACCAAGTGGGAAGCTATTAAAAAGTCACTTGACAATTATACGACAGAGTTGGCAACTATTGTAATAAAAAAAATTAATAGAAAAATCAAAAGTATTTGAATTTGAAAATACATTAAGCTTTTTTTTTTTTTACTATTTTAAAATTAGTTTAAAAATAGGAACCACGCATGTTGTGATCACAGTAGCGTTAAATATAAGAAAAATGAAATGGTGGGCATTAGTTCAAATCCTTAAAAACTACCAAGGATAAATATGCACTAATTCTCGTCATTTATTTTACTTCTAACGCTATTGTAATCGTACTTATATGTGAATACAGGTACAATCACTACATTTGTGTTTCATGTTAAATGACTATAGTTAGGTCAATTAGCAAGCTATTGAAAAACCACTTGATAATTTTATGACAGAGTTAGTGAATATTGTAATAAAAAATATGAATAGAAAAATCAATAGTAATTGAATTTGAAAATACATTAAGCTTTTTATTTTTTTTAAATTAGTTTTAAAAAAGGAACCACACATGTTGTGATCACAATAGCGTTCAATATTAAAAAAAATGGTGGGTGTTAGTTCAAATCCTTAAAAATTACCAAGGATAAATATGCACTAATTCTCGTCATTCTTTTCTTACTTCTAACGCTATTGTGGTCACACTTATATGTGAATATAAGTATAATCACTGCACACGTGCTTCATGTTAGATGACTATAGTTAATTTAATTTTACTAATGTTATTTAATAGACAAAGAAATCTGTAAAAAAATCGGTGTTTGTAACAATATAGATAAATTAATAGAAGCAATAATTCAAAATGGTTGTATAATAAATTTGATTAAACAATTCTTCTTTTCACCCTATATTCTAATAATAAGATTGTTTGAATATTCAAACTTTATTCACAAGTTATTCTGAATTAAGGAGTATTGTTGAAGTAATTAATTACTATGCTTTTATAGAGTAAAAGTTACTATGAATTTGTACCAGTTAAATGCACAAGTATTATCACTATTGAGTGATTATAAAAAATGACGAGAGTTATTTCAAATCCTTAATATATTACTAAGGATTACTTTGCACCAGCTCTCGTCATTTTTTTTCTTCATATAATGCAATATGATTGTACTAAATTATAATAATTTGAATCTTCAAATTGCTTACACAAGTTATGCAAAATGAAGAAATAGAGTTGAAGTAGTTAACATTTCTAGTATAAATACTATAGAATTTTAAAAAAAATCATATAGTTAAAGATTGTACGGATTTGTACTCTTATTTATATACGAATATGTATAATCACAATTGAGTGTTAAAGTATAATAAATGACGAGAGTTAGTTCAAAACCTTAAAAAGGACGGCTAGGGATTAATTCTCTCCAACTCTTGTCATTTTTTGTTACATTTATCGCTCAATTAGTATTGATCATACTCATAAGTGCTTGAGGGTACAATCACTACGTGTGTATCATGTGGTGTTGTATGACGATATTTAATTTAAATTTATTCACTTTACATAAAAGATAAAAAAATATGTTAGTGTAAGTGCTCGAAAGAAATTGGATTAATTAATTGAATCAAAGATTTATAAGAGTTTTATAATAAAGGAGAGTAGTTTGCAATGTGGTTAGACTAAGTGGGAGGCTATTAAAAAGTCACTTGACAATTATACGACAGAGTTGGCAACTATTGTAATAAAAAAATTTAATAGAAAAATCAAAAGTATTTGAATTTAAAAATACATTAAGCTTTTTTTTTTTTTACTATTGTAAAATTAGTTTAAAAATAGGAACCACGCATGTTGTGATCACAATAGCGTTAAATATAAGAAAAATGAAATGGTGGGTGTTAGTTCAAATCCTTAAAAACAACCAATCATAAATATGCACTAATTCTTGTCATTTATTTTACTTCTAACGCTATTGTAATCGTACTTATATGTGAATACAGGTACAATCACTACATTTGTGTTTCATGTTAAATGACTATAGTTAGTTTGCAGGTTAGGTCAATTAGCAAGCTATTGAAAAACCACTTGATAATTTTATGACAGAGTTAATGAATATTGTAATAAAAAATATGAATAGAAGTATTTGAATTTGAAAATACATTAAGCTTTTTATTTTTTTAAAATTAGTTTTAAAGAATGAACCATACATGTTGTGATCACAATAGCATTCAGTATTAAAAAAATGGTGGGTGTTAGTTCAAATCCTTAAATATTACCAAGGATAAATATGCACTAATTCTCGTCATTCTTTTCCTACTTCTAACGCTATTGTAGTCACACTTATATATGAATATAAGTATAATCATTGCACGCGTGCTTCATGTTAGATGACTATAGTTAATTTAATTTTACTAATGTTATTTAATAGACAAAGAAATCAGTAAAAAAATTGGTGTTTGTAACAAAATAGATAAGTTAATAGAAGCAATAATTCAAAATGATTGTATAATAAATTTGATTAAACAATTCTTCTTTTCACCCTATATCCTAATAATAAGATTGTTTGAATCTTCAAACTGTATTCACGAGTTATTCTGAATTAAGTAGTAGTGTTGAAGAAATTAATTACTATGCTTTTATAGAGTAAAAGATACTATTAATTTGTACCAGTTAAATGCACAAGTATTATCACTATTGAGTGATTATAAAAAATAACGAGAGTTAGTTCAAATCCTTAATATTACTAAGGATTACTTTGCACCAGTTTTCGGCATTTTTTTTTTCATTTAATGCAATATGATTGTACTAAATTTTAATAATTTGAATCTTCAAATTGCTTACACAAGTTATGTAGAATGAAGAAATAGGGTTGAAGTAGTTAACATTTCTAGTATAAATATTATAGAATTTTAAAAAAATTCATATAGTTAAAGATTGTACGGATTTGTACTCTTATTTATATACGAATATGTATAATCACAACTGATTGTTAAAGTATAAGAAATGACGAGAGTTAGTTCAAAACCTTAAAAAGTACGACTAAGGGTTAATTCGCTCCAACTCTTGTCATTTTTTGTTACATTTATCGCTCAATTAGTATTGATCATACTCATAAGTGCTTAAGGGTACAATCACTACGTGTGTATCATGTGGTGTTGTATGACGATATTTAATTTAAATTTATTCACTTTACATAAAAGATAAAAAAATATGTAAGTGTAAATGCTCGAAAGAAATTGGATTAAATAATTGAATCAAAGATTTATAAGAGTTTTATAATAAAGGAGAGTAGTTTGCAATGTGGTTAGACTAAGTGGGAGGCTATTAAAAAGTCACTTGACAATTATACGACAGAGTTGACAACTATTGTAATAAAAAAATTAAATAGAAAAATCAAAAGTATTTGAATTTGAAAATACATTAAGCTTTTTTTTTTTACTATTTTAAAATTAGTTTAAAAATAGGAACCACGCATGTTGTGATCACAATAGCGTTAAATATAAGAAAAATGAAATGGTGGGCGTGAGTTCAAATCCTTAAAAACTACCATGGATAAATATGCACTAATTCTCGTCATTTATTTTACTTCTAACACTATTGTAATCGTACTTATATGTGAATACATGTACAATCACTACATTTGTGTTTCATGTTAAATGACTATAGTTAGTTTGCAGGTTAGGTCAATTAGCAAGCTATTGAAAAACCACTTGATAATTTTATGACAGAGTTAATGAATATTGTAATAAAAAATGTGAATAGAAGTATTTGAATTTGAAAATACATTAAGCTTTTTATTTTTTTTAAATTAGTTTTAAAAAATGAACCATGCATGTTGTGATCACAATAGCGTTCAATATTAAAAAAATGGTGAGTGTTAGTTCAAATCCTTAAAAATTACCAAGGATAAATATGCACTAATTCTCGTCATTCTTTTCTTACTTCTAACGCTATTGTAGTCACACTTATATGTGAATATAAGTATAATCACTGCACGCGTGCTTCATGTTAGATGACTATAGTTAATTTAATTTTAATAATGTTATTTAAAAGACAAAGAAATCTGTAAAAAAATCGGCGTTTGTAACAATATAGATAAATTAATAGAAGCAATAATTCAAAATGATTGTATAATAAATTTGATTAAACAATTCTTCTTTTCACACTATATCCTAATAATAAGATTGTTTGAATCTTCAAATAGTATTCACGAGTTATTCTGAATTAAGGAGTAGTGTTGAAGAAATTAATTACTATGCTTTTATAGAGTAAAAGATACTATGAATTTGTACCAGTTAAATGCACAAGTATTATCACTATTGAGTGAATATAAAAAAATGACGAGAGTTAATTAAAATCCTTATTATTACTAAGGATTACTGTGCACCAGCTCTCGCCATTTTTTTTTTCATTTAATGCAATATGATTGTACTAAATTATAATAATTTGAATCTTCAAATTGCTTACACAAGTTATGTAGAATGAAGAAATAGAGTTGAAGTAGTTAACATTTCTAGTATAAATACAACAGAATTTAAAAAAAATTCATATAGTTAAAGTTGGAAGGATTTGTACTCTTATTTATATACGAATAGGTATAATCACAACTGAGTGCTAAAGTATAAGAAATGACGAGAGTTAGTTCAAAACCTTAAAAAGGACGACTAAAGATTAATTCGCTCCAACTCTTGTCATTTTTTGTTATATTTATCGCTAAATTTGTATTGATCATACTCATAAGTGCTTAAGGGTACAATCACTACGTGTGTATCATGTGGTGTTGTATGACGATATTTAATTTAAATTTATTCACTTTACATAAAAGATAAAAAAAAATACGTAAGTGTAAGTGCTCGAAAGAAATTTGATTATGTAATTGAATCAAAGATTTATAAGAGTTGTTACTAAAGGTGAGTAGTTTGCAATGTGGTTAGACCAAGTAGGAAGCTATTAAAAAGTCACGTGACAATTACAGAGTTGGCAACTATTGTAATAAAAAATTTAAATAGAAAAACCAAAAGTATTTGTATTTGAAAATTCATTAAGCTTTTTAGTTTAAAAATAGGAACCACGCATGCTATGATCACAACAACGTTAAATATAAGAAAAATGAAATGGTGGGCATTAGTTCAAATCCTTAAAAACTACCAAGGATAAATATGCATTAATTCTCGTCATTTATTTTACTTCTAACGCTATTGTAATCGTACTTATATGTGAATATAGGTACAATCACTTCATTTGTGTGTCATGTTAAATGACTATAGTTAGTTTGCTGGTTAGATCAATTAGCAAGCTATTGAAAAACCACTTGATAATTTTATGACAGATTTAATAAATATTGTAATAAAAAATATGAATAGAAAAATCAATAGTATTTGAATTTGAAAATACATTAAGCTTTTTGTTTTTTTAAAATTAGTTTTAAAAAAGGAACCACGCATGTTGTGATCACAATAGTGTTCAATATTAAAAAAAATGGTGGGTGTTAGTTTAAATCCTTAAAATTACCAAGGATAGATATGCACTAATTCTCGTCATTCTTTTCTTACTTCTAACGCTATTATAGTCACACTTACATGTAAATATAAGTATAATCACTACACGCGTGCTTCATGTTAGATGACTATAGTTAATTTAATTTTACTAATGTTATTTAAAAGACAAAGAAATATGTAAAAAAATCGGTTTTGTAACAATATAGTTAAATTAATAGAAGCACTAATTCAAAATGGTTGTATAATAAATTTGATTAAACAATTCTTCTTTTCACACTATATCCTAATAATAAGATTGTTTGAATCTTCAAACTGTATTCATGAGTTATTCTGAATTAAGGAGTAGTGTTGAAGTAATTAATTACTATGCTTTTATAGAGTAAAAGATATTATGAATTTGTACGAGTTAAATGCACAAGTATTATCACTATTGAGTGATTATAAAAAAATAACGAGAGTTAGTTAAAATCCTTAATATTACTATGGATTACTTTGCTCCAGCTCTCGTCATTTTTTTTTTCATTTAATGCAATATGATTGTACTAAATTATAATAATTTGAATCTTCAAATTGCTTACACAAGTTATGTAGAATGAAGAAATAGAGTTGAAGTAGTTAACATTTCTATTATAAATACTATAGAATTGTACGGATTTGTACTCTTATTTATAAACGATTATGTATAATCACAACTGAGTGCTAAAGTATAAGAAACGACGAGAGTTAGTTCAAAACTTTAAAAAGGACGACTAAGGATTAATTCGCTCCAACTCTTGTCATTTTTTATTACATTTAAAGCTCAATTAGTATTGATCATACTCATAAGTGCTTAAGGGTACAATCACTACGTGTGTATCATGTGGTGTTGTATGACGATATTTGATTTAAATTTATTCACTTTACAAAGATTTATTAGAGGTGTATAATAAAGGGGAGTAGTTTGCAATGTGGTTAGACCAAGTGGGAAGCTATTAAAAAGTCACTTGTCAATTATACGACAGAGTTGGCCACTATTGTAATAAAAAATTTAACTAGAAAAATCAAAAGTATTTGAATTTTAAAATACATTAGGCCTTTTATTTTTACTATTTTAAAATTAGTTTAAAAATAGGAACCACGCATGCTGTGATCACAATAGCGTTAAATATAAGAAAAATGAAATGGTGGGCGTTAGTTCAAATCCTTAAAACTACCAAGGATTAATATGCACTAATTCTCGTCATTTATTTTTACTTCTAACACTATTGTAATCGTACTTATATGTTAATACAGGCACAATCACTACATTTGTGTTTCATGTTAAATTACTATAGTTAGTTTGCAGGTTAGGTCAATTAGCAAGCTATTGAAAAACCACATGATAATTTTATGACAGAGTTAATAAATATTGTAATAAAAAATATGAATAGAAAAATCAATAGTATTTGAATTTGAAAATACATTAAGCTTTTTTTTTAAAAAAAATTAGTTTTATAAAAGGATCACGCATGTTGTGATCACAATAGCGTTCCATATTTAAAAAAATTGGTGGGTGTTAGTTCAAATCCTTAAAAATTACCAAGTATAAATATGCACTAATTCTCGTCATTCTTTTCTTACTTTTAACTCTATTGTAGTCATACTTATATGTGAATATAAGTATAATCACTGCACACGTGCTTTATGTTAGATGACTATAGTTAATTTAATTTTACTAATGTTATTTAAAAGACAAAGAAAATCGGTGTTTATAACAATATAGATAAATTAATATAAGCAATAATTCAAAATGGTTGTATAATAAATTTGATTAAACAATTCTTCTTTTCACACTATATCCTAATAATAAGATTGTTTGAATCTTCAAACTGCATTCACGAGTTATTCTGAAACGAGGAACAGAGTAGAAGTAATTAATTACTAATGCTTTTATCGGGTTTAATACAATAAGAGTTTGTACTCGTTTAATGTACAAGTATTATCACTATTGATTGATTATAAAAAAATGATGAGAGTTGGTTCAAATCCTTAATATTACTGAGGATTAATTTGTACCAACTCTCGTCAATTTCTTATTCATATAATGCAATGTGATCGTATTGGATTATAATAATTTGAATCTTCAAATTGCTTACACAAGTTATTAGAATCAAGGAATAGAGTTGAAGTAGTTAATTACATTTCTAGTATAAATACTATAGATTTTAAAAAAAATTGATATTGTAAAAGATTCTATGAATTCGTACTCTTTTTATATACAAATATGTATGATCACAACTCAGTGCTAAAATATAAGAAATGACGAGAGTTTGTTCAAAACCTTAAAAAAGATTAAGGATTAATTTGCACCAACTCTCGTCATCTTTTATTACATTTAACACTCAATTGGAATTGATCATACTTATAAGTGAATAAGGATACAATCACTATGTGTGTAGGTCATGTTGTATGACGATATTTAATTGCATTCATGAGTTAATTAGCAACACGGAATAAAGTAGAACTAAGGATTTATACAAATGTGTTATTATAAAGATATGACTAGAGTTTGTTCAAATTCTTAAAAATATCATGGATAATATTTGTGCAAACTCTTGTCAATTTTTCTTTCATTTAACGCTATTATAATTGTACTGGATCATAATACGAAAATTCTTTGAATTGTTAAACTATAACATGTGTTCTTGAGATACAAGGAATAAAGTTTAACTAATAAATTACACTAGCAAATATGCCTATTTTTACTTTTTTTAAAGATTTTTTTAATAGGGTAAAACATGCCAAGTATTTGTACTATATGAATATGATCATAATTGAGTCTTTTATTTAAATATGATGAGATTTTGTTCAAATCCTTAAAAGTACTAAAGATTAATTGTGCATTAACTTTCGTCAATTTTTTACTTTCAACGCTCAATTATGATCAATAAGTTCTTAGGTCATATTAGATGACGAAAATTTGTGCAAAAAATTTCATTGAATCTTCAAACTGCTTACATGAGGTAGTGATTAACTCGTGTGTGTAAAAGGAAGAATTCTTTAAGAATATTTATCATATATCTATTCTGAATCTTTTCTTTCATCCTTTTTGGTATACTATACTTCCATTCTACTTATTTGTTTCTCATTTAAGTATAATAAGTAAACTTGAACTACATTCTCATTAGCTAACATGAGCAACACACATAGTGATTGTACTCATTCACATATTATTACTATTACAATTGAGCGTTAAATTTCAAATAGATGATGAGAGTTAGACCTATCTTTACCAGAAATGTAATTAGTTACTTAAAGTTCATTTCCAAATCATACATATAGTGTGAAGAGAAGAACACTTTAAATTTTCTTATGTAGAAATTAATAGTTCAACTTACCATCTATTTTTTACCCACATTATGTGCACGCAAGAGGTAACAAGCTGTTGGCTCCTTGCTGGGGTCGAATTTTCGTTACCTTTACAAAGATTAAGTTATTTTCTTTTCAATTTGTCAAACTTTCCCTTAACTCTGTTGATATTTTTTCTGTTTTTTGTTCTTTGCTTTGAGGTACTGAATTGTGAACATAAGACCCTGGCGCATACTTTCTACCAGCAAAAATTGTAAATCTCCGCAACGCCATATCCGTCATCAGGTAATTAATTATACCAAACAACTTACAAACCTTCTCCAGACCTGTTTAGTAATCTGGCATTGAGAAAGGGGGTGATCGAACTTGTAAGTGTTTAGAAATGTGATTTTTCAAGTAAGAAGATGATTTATTCATATCAAGAACTAAGACAGAGCAATTTGTGAGAGTATATTCCATTCATCAAAATTGTTAACAGGATAACATGGCTATATAAAGCCATCCGCTTCCTAACGGTCTAACCTTGAGATAAGCTCCTAATCTTGGCAGTTACAGGATAATTCTGTTAGCTTAACAGACTGTTTCTTTACCACATTATCCTTGAGTTCTTCTTTATACTCTTAACACTCTCCCCCTCAAGCTAGATGGATTAAAAATGTAAAGAATCTCATGTTGAACCCTTCTAGCCATTTTGTTAGTATATCTGCAGGCTGATCCTAAGTAGGAATTTATACGAGATGTTTGTAAACTTTAAGCTTTTATGATAGAAGCCATGGAAGCTATTCTTCTATGGAGGTAGCTATGAAAGGAACATATGAATTGAGGAAGAAGAAGAGAGGGAGAATTTTATTTCTGATGATTTACAATGAAGGAGGATGTGCTCCTTATAAAGATCACACATAGTGCATTCTTTTAACAAACTCACTCTCTAACAAACTAATACTGCCGGTAGTTAGTTACAAAACAGAAACTAACTAACTAACTACTTATTTTTGTTACAGAATATTGTAGGATATTGTAAAGACATTCTCTTACCTTATATAGCTAGCTAAATCATAGAAAGATGTGTAGGATATTTACTTACCTTTGATAGAACCTCTAGTGATTGTATATATACATGTACTTCTTAACATAGTGAAATACAAGTTCTTCTATTCCCATATTTCAAATAACATAGTATCAGAGCCAGACCATTGGCTTCGTCGGAGTTAGGCTTACTGCCTCACCAGACTCCGTTTCGGTCCAACTTTCTTGTCCTCTTCGACGTTTCCCTGCCTTTTCTGGCTTATACACTTTGTGGTGCTCTTGATCAGATCTGGTGAGATCATTCATTTTTGCCTCCGTTCTCTAATCGTTTCTCTGATCTGTAAGTTGGTTATTTCTCTCAAAGGATCTATTATTTTGTGTTAGACTACTATTTTGATTTGGGTGAGCAGAATTTTAATTGAGGTGTCAGATTAGTCCTTTGTTTGTTTGAGACCTGTTTGAGTCTTTTGTTTTTATTTGAGAAGATTCGTCATTTCAAGTGAAGTGTTGGAGTTGATTCCCCGGTTGTCATCTTGTGTTTCATATTTGTTGGTTGATACTTGCTGGTTAGGGCTTCAATTTTGTAATAATTCTGTGATCTGTTTAAGTGATTTACTGGATTGTGTAGCTGTGTCCAGTAGACACCACCTAGTTTGGGTAATTTTGGAGGATTTTCTATCGATTTATTTTGATACAGTGACTATATTGGTTGGGAAAATGACGACTTCTAGTCCATTAGCTGATAAAATGGTTTTGGTTTCAGTTAAAGAGTTTGCTACATTCTCTCTATATCAGAAATCATTGAAGGAATCCACTTCATTTAATGCCTTCACTGAGTCGGATAAAACATGTCTTATCACCTCATCAAATAAATGGGTGATTGATTCGGGGGCCACAAATCACATGACAGGTAATCCCAATATTTTTTCTAGCTTTCGATCACACAAAGCACCCTCTCCCGTTACTGTAGCTGATGGATCAACTTGTAACAGTGTTGGATTTGGGACTGTTAAACCAACATCGACTATTACTCTATCATATGTATTCAGTTTTCCAAAGTTGGCCTTCAATTTGATTTTTGTTAGCAAAGTTACAAGAGACCTTAATTGTTATATCTTGTTCTTTCCCGATCATTGTTTATTTTGTGATCATTGGTAAAGGACATGTATCTGATGATCTCTACATCTTTGATGAATGAGAGTCTCGGTCAGTTGCTTGCTCTAGTGTCATGTCTCCATTTGAAGCACATTGTCGATTGGGACATCCTTTTCTACATCTATTGAAGAAGCTCTGCCCTCAATTCCAGAATATTCCATCATCCAAGGGTTAATAAGCGAGCCGAGTCGGCATTCGAGTTAGTTCATTCTAATGTTTGGGGACCATGTCCTGTCGTCTCCAAAACTGGCCACAAGTATTTTGTCACTTTTGTGGATGACTTCTCTCGAATGACTTGGATTTATTTTATGAAGAGCCGCTCCGAAGTGTTTACTCACTTTGGTGCCTTCTGTGCTGAAATCAAGACTCAATTCAATGCTTCTGTGAGTATTCTGAGGAGTGATAATGCAAAATAATACATGTCAGAATTATTTTGGTCCTACATGAGACAACACGGTATTCTCCATCAATCTTCATATGTTGATACACCCTCTCAAAATGGAGTTGCTGAGAGGAAGAATAAACATTACTTGAGACAGCTCGGGCCCTCTTATTCCGAATGAAGCTGCCTAAACAGTTTTGGGCCGATGCAGTCTCAACGGCTTGTTTTCTGATTAATCACATGCTATCTACTGTGCTTAATGGTGATATGCCTTATAGTGTTCTTTTTCCAAACAAGGCATTATTTCCGGTGGAACTTAAGGTATTTGGAATCATATGTTATGTTCGAGATGTTCGACCATCTGTTACCAAGTTGGATCCCAAGGCATTGAAGTGTGTTTTTCTGGGATATTCTCGCCTCTAGAAGGGGTATCGGTGCTATTCTACTGAACTTGGCAAATATATGGTATCAAATGATGTGGTATTTTCAGAGACTACACCATTTTTCTATGCACCTCCTATTTGTACGAGTCAGAAGGAAGAAGATGAAATGTTAGTCTATCAGGTTACCCATTCTGTTTCTTCATCTCACAGTTCTCCTATTGAACACAATCGAGTATTGTGCCTTTACCACCTGCTCCATCTACGCTAGCAAAACCACCAATTGTTCAAGTTTACTCTAGGAGAAGAGATATTGGCAATACATGTCCTGCACCAATTTCTTCATCATCAAATCCTCCTTTGCTTGATCCTTCTAAAAACATTGACCTCCCTATTGCTCTTCGTAAAGGTACACATACTTGTAAATCCACATATTCAATTTCTAATTTTGTTTCCTATGACCGTTTGTCCTCCATTTCTAGATCTTTGATTGCTTCTATAGACTCCATCTATGTACCCAAAACAGTGAAAGAGGCATTGAGTCATACAGGATGGTCTAATGCAATGCTTGAGAAAATACATGCCTTAGAGGAAAACCACACGTGGGATTTGGTGGATTTACCCGAAGGGAAGAAATCAGTAGGATGTAAGTGGGTCTTTACCGTTAAAGTCAATCCTGATGGTTCTGTGGCAAGACTTAAGGCAAGACTTGTGGCTAAAGGGTATGCTCAGACTTATGGGGTGGATTATTTAGACACCTTCTCTCCAGTTGCCAAACTCACTTTTGTGCGTTTGTTCATTTCTCTAGCTGCTTCCGAGAATTGGCCTTTACATCAATTGGATATCAAGAATGCATTCTTCATGGTGATCTTCAAGAGGAAGTGTATATGGAGCAACCACCTGATTTTGTTGCTCAGGGGGAGTATGGGAAAGTCTGTCATTTGAAGAAGTCTTTGTATGGCTTGAAACAGAGCCCCCGGGCTTGGTTTGGAAAGTTTAGTGAGGTGGTTCAAGAGTTTGGTTTGAAAATGAGCAAATGTGATCACTCAGTCTTCTATCAACAATCAATCACTGGCATTGTCCTCCTTGTTCTATCAACAATCAATCACTGGCATTGTCCTCCTTGTTGTATATGTAGATGACATTGTCATTACAGAAAGTGATTATGCACAGATCTCATCCCTCAAGTCTTTCTTGCATATGAGATTTCATACAAAGGACTTGGGACAGTTAAAATACTTTCTAGGAGTAGAAGTAAATCGAAGCAATAACGGAATTCTTCTATCTTAGAGAAAGTATATTCTTGACCTACTTGTAGAGACTAGAAAGTTGGCAGCAAAACCCTGCAATACCCCAATGATTCCCAATGTGCATCTTATGAAAGATGATGATGATCCTTTTGATGATCCAGAGAGATACATGAGGATAGTTGGGAAGTTAAACTACCTCATTGTGACTCGTCCAGATATTGCATTTATTGTAAGTATTGTTAGCCAATTCATGTCTGCGCCTACGGTTAAACATTGGGCAACTTTGGAACAAATTTTATGTTACTTGAAAGGAGCTCCTGGACTCGACTTATTGTATAATAATCATGGACATACTCGTGTTGAGTGTTTTGCCGATGCTGATTGGGCTGGTTCCAAAATTGATAGAAGGTCTACTACGGGTTATTGTGTATTCGTTGGAGGAAACTTAATATCATAGAGGAGCAAGAAGCAAAATATTGTATCTCGATCTAGTGCTGAATCTGAGTACAGAGCTATGTCACAGTCTACATGTGAGTTTATGTGGATACACAATCTTTTAACTGAAATTGGATTGAAACATCGTACACCAGCAAAACTTTGGTGTGATAATCAAGCTGCTCTTCATATTGCCTCGAATCCGGTGTATCATGAAAGAACTAAACATATTGAGGTTGACTGTCATTTCATACGTGAGAAGATTCAGGAAAACTTGATTTCCATCGGCTATGTGAAGACCGGAGAGCAACTAGCTGATTTGTTCACAAAGGCACTAAATGGAGCTCGAGTTAATTATCTATGCAACAAGCTGGGCATGATCAATATCTATGCTCCAGCTTGAGGGGGAGTGTTACAGAATATTGTAGGATATTGTAAAGATATTCTTTTACCTTATATAGCTAGCTAAATCATAGAAAGATGGGTAGGATATTTACTTACCTTTGATAGAACCTCTAGTGATTGTATATATACATGTACTTCTTAACATAGTGAAATACAAGTTCTTCTATTCCCATATTTCAAATAACATTTTCAATATTCCCCCTCAAGATTTAGTCTGAGTATATGTTGAAGACTCCAAGCTTGGACAATAGCATGTGATGAGAAGCTGCTCCTAGCCCCTTTGTCAATATGTCTGCTGGTTGTTGTTTTGTGTTGACATAAGTAGGTAGTATCAGTCCACTTTGATCCTTTCCCTCACAAAGTGACAATCTATTTCAATATGGTTAGCTCTCTCATGAAAAATGGGATTACCAGCAATTTGAAGTGTTGCTTTACTATCACAATGCAGCCTTATAGTAGTTGTAACATGCATGTTCAATTCTTTTGACACCTCAACCAGCCATATGATTTCTACAACAGCCATACTTCTGTACTCAGCCTCTGCAGAGCTTCTACTCACTGTGTGCTATTTTTTTGACTTCCAGGAAATCAGTGAATCCCCTAGTTTATCCATGTAACCTGTCACAGACCTTCTTGTGTTTGGACATGCTGCCCAATCTGAGTCACAAAATGCTTCAAGTTCCAACCTCAGAGCTGACCAACCTCAATGTGATAGTTTTTTGCAGTATCCCTTGACCATGACAATTCTTTATGTACCTGACCAACCTCAGAGCTGCTTCCCAATGTGATAGATTTTTGCATGAATTGTGATAGAACCTTAACCGCAAAACTAATATTAGGCCTGGTAATGGTAAGATATAGTAATCTACCAACCATCCTTTGATAGGCTGTGACATTTTTGTACACAGGATCATTAGTAGTCCCAGTTAAATCATCATATTCTACTGTGGTGAGTTTGACATTAGCTTCCAATGGTGTGCACACTTGCTTAGCACCACTAAGATTTGATATAAGTTCAAGGGCATACTTCATCTGATTGAGAAGTATGCCTATTTTGGATCTCATGATTTCAATGCCCACAAAATACTTAAGATTACTAAGGTCTTTCATTTTGAACTTGTTGTGAAGTGAATTCTTCAACTCATGTATCATCTTATTACTGTTGCCTGTGATGAGTAAATCATCCACATATATGAGAATCATTGTTATGTCTTGTCTATCCTTTTTTTTTGTGAAAAAGGAATGATCATATGGAGACCTCGGTGAGCTTTAGATTCCATTGTCTTGAGGCTTGTTTCAGCCCATACAAAGACTTCAGCAGCTTGTACTCCCCATGCCTCTGAAAACCTTGTGGTATGTCCATGTAAACATCTTCAAGAAGATCACCATGCAAGAAGGCATTATGAACATCTATTTGGTAAAGAGGCCAGCTATGTGATGCTGCTTCACTAATGACTGTTAGTTTGTGACCATCTTAGCTAAAGGTTAAAAAGTCTCATGATAGTTTAGACCCTCTTGTTGGCTGACCCCTTGGCAACTAGTCTTGGTTTGTACCTTTCAACCTGACCATCAGCCTTAAGCTTAACTTGATATACCCATTTTGATCCAATATCCTCCTTTCCAAGTGGAAGATTCAGGTGTTATTTTGCTCTAATGCATTGATCTCTTCTTGTGTTTTTGAAACCCATTCCTTGCATTTGGAGGACTTTTTGAAACTAACAGGTTCAGATACATTTGAAAGAGCAGTCAAGAAAGCTTTGTAGGAAGAGCTGATCTTGGAATATGCTATATAATCAGTTATGGGATAGAGACATGCAGTGTGAGCTTGTTTTGAAAGATTGGGCATAACATAATCCTTCTTCCAAATATGAGGTTTAAGGGATCTACTTGGCCTTACATTCTCAAGGATTACAACAGCAGCTGTGAGTGGAGAAGTAATGTGTACTGCAACTGGTACACTATTGCGATTCTCTGGAGATGCCATTTTATCCTCTCCATGATCATTTTCATCAGCTGACATTGTATCCACAGACTCAGTATGACTAGGTATGTTATTTACCACTTCAACGTCTGGCAAGACTACAACTTGTGCTGGAGGATGCTGGTCAATGATAGAATCCATAGAAAGCTCAGACTGTGGTAACAAAGGTGAGTCAAACAGTTCAGGAAGCTGAGTTATGGAATCAGACTGAAAAGGAAACTGGTTCTCTATAAATCTCACATCCCTGCTAATATGAAAGAATGAGAATTCATATCCAATATTCTATACTTTTTTTGTGTCTCTGCATACCCCTTGAAAACTCCTTTCTTTGCCCTTGGAGCAAACTTATCAATTCTGGGTAAAACAGATGTAATATAGAGGCAACCAAACACTCTCAAGTGATCTAGATGAGGGTTAGAGCCATAAAGTAGTTCATGTGGGGATTTTCCTTGCATCACTGTTGATGGAATTCTATTTATCAAATAAATTGTTGCCTTAATACAATGCCCCCAATATGAAATAGGAATAGCAGTCTAAACCTCAAGGCCCTAGCAGTGTTTAGTATGTGTCTATGATTTCTTTCAACCACCCCATTTTGTTGGGGTATGTAAGACCAGGATGTTTGATGCACAATTCCAAGAGAAGAAAACAATTCTTTACATTTGAAATTCATAAACTCAGTACCAATATCAGTTCTCAACACCTTTACTTTCAGACCAAACTGAGTGTTTATTATTAACAAGCAGTTCTTTAGTACAGATTGAACTTCAACCTTAGATTGAATGAAACCGGCCCAAGTGAACCTACTGTAGTCATCTACTATAGTAACAAAGTATTATTTTCTATCATAAGTGGGAGTCCTATAAGGACCCCATACATCTACATGCAGAAGCTGGAAAATAGTATTAGACTTATGTAAACTAGGAAAGAAACGAGGTCTACTTTGCTTGGCTTGAGAACAAACATGACAACAATCCTGGTCAATTACAAGTCCTTTAAGAGACGAGATATGTTGCATATCAGTAATAGAAGGATTACCAAGTCTCATATGCCACAAAAAAGCTAGTCTATCATCTTTTAGTGTAGCCTTGGCTTTGGTTGCTGCTTGTACTATATCTTTCAACAAGTAAAGACCATCATTTTCTTTACAAATCCTAATCACCTTCCCATTGGAGAGTTCCTACATCACACAGAAGTCAGGGAAAAAACTAACATTGCATAACAAGTCTTTGTGGCAACTGACAACAAGTTAAACTTGAAGTCAGGCATGTGCATCACATTTTTCACCGTATATCCTCCAAAAATTATTGAATTGCATGTGTTAGTAATGTGTGCCTTTTTTCCTGTTGATAATCGAACAGTGATTGACCTATGATCAACTATACTACTCATTTCAGCTAACAGATCTTTAAAGGATGCAATGTGGTGAGTTGCACCTGAATCAATTATCCAACCATATTCATAAAAATCAGGTGTCAAGGACACATTATCTGCCAAGTTTGCCTTGCACTCACCATCACCCCAGTGTTTGTGAGATTAGTGCTGTCTGAGATTCTGCACATGATTATACTCCTCTTCAGTGAGATTAAATCCATGTCCTTGTCCTTCAGTGAGGTCAGAATTTGCATAGGATTTGAAGCCAGTCGATCCTGCAAGTGGACCAGGATTATATGACCTCTAACTATTTTCATTTCCTGGAGTAACATTTTGTCCCAATTTCCTTTTACTCTTAAAATCTGCAGGATAGTCTATAATCCTATAGCAATCCTTAGTAAGATAGTTCTTATAATTACAGTGCTCACATGCACTGTCTAACAATGGTTTCTTCCCCCCGAAACATTTTCTTCTATCAACTAGCATGGTAAGAGGTTCCTTATTAATGTCTACAACACCAAGTAATCTCTGACTTTCCTCATGTATGATTGTGGCCTATGCCTGATTGACAGTAGGCACAGTATATTTAAGCAATATGTCACTCCTCACATGGTTATATGACTCATTCAGGCCCATAAGAAACATCAACAGCCTTTGTTGTCTGAGATGATCAATGTAAGGCCTAGCCTCAACACAATTACACAAAGGAGCAGGGACCACATATCTAATTCATCTCAGAGATCCCTCAATTTCAAATAATGAACTGTGACAGAGTCTATACCTTGCTTAAGAGAAGATAAGATTGGATTTATCAAATCTCTCCTTGAAATCATCCCACACTCGTTTAGCATTTGAAGCATACACAATCGTAGTAATCAATTCCTGAGCCATGGTGCTGCTGATCCATGAAAGCACCACAGCGTTACACCTTTCCCATTGAGCATCTAAATCTCCTTTGCAAGAGATTTTTAACCAAGATCCATCAACGAATCCAAGCTTGTTTTTTAGCAACAATGCAAGAGGAAGTGATCTACTCCATAAGCTATAATTTGTTGGACCAGTGAGCTTTACTGCAATCAAAGCAGTACCTGGCATGTCTGATGTATGAAGATACAAAGGATAATTATGTTCTAGATTTGCAAATGTTAACTCTATCATTATTAAGAGTCATATGAATGATTTGAAATTGATTACGAAATTTGTACGCAGCTAGAACAACAATCTCAGTGTCGCTGCTCTGATACTATGTAAACTTTAAGATTTTATGATAGAAGTCATGGAAGCTATTCTTCCATGGAGGTAGTTATGAAAGGAACGGATGAATTGAAGAAGAGAAAGGGAGAATTTTATTTATGATGATTTACAATGAAGGAGGATGTGCTCCTTATATAGATCACACATAGTGCATTCTTTTTAACTGACTAACTCTCTAACAAACTAGTACAGATAGTTAGTTACAAAACAGAAACTAACTAACTAACTACTTATTCTCAATAATGTTGTCAGTACATCTTACTAAATGACAGTTTATTTTTATGTATTTGGCTATCTCATGATGCATTGGATTGCCAACTATTTGAATAGCACCTTTACTATCAGTGTGGATTACTAATGGTAGTTCAATGTTTGCCCCAACTTCCTTCAATATTCCAAAGTAAGTTGTAACCAAACCAATTCTAAAATTGTAGGGGCCAGACTCATGTACTCAGCTTCTGCTGAGATTTTGGACAGTGTAGTCAACTTTGTTTGCTTTACACGAAACCAATGAATCTCCAACTTTGATTTAGAAGCATGTAACTGTCATCACTGAGAAGTGAAGAGCTCAAGGTCAGGCAAGACAGTCTAAGAGGCTATGGAATAGTTGCCTCAAAATAAAGGGTTATAAATGATTTTACATTTATAGACAACTTTATAGACTGACTTTATGGTAAGAGTGTATGCATCCCTATCTGTATCACAATCTGCATTTGATGGACTCTCTAACTGGACATGATGCCACTTCTCCAATTCCTTCCGTTAGCTGGTTCAACAGTAAGTATAGGCCCCCTTCTTCCTTACCACCTTCAGCACATAAACCTTGATTTTGATTTCTAGTTCCACAATTAATTGATGATGGAGTTGTATCATTGTTGAGGTTCTTAAATCGCAATTTGCATGTTCTCCACTGATCCTCATTCTTGTCAATTTCTGATGAATTGATTGGGCTAAAAAATACTTCAATCTTTTGCTTTTAGAATTCGAAATCAGTAGTGCATTATTTTGCAATTCAGACATTCAAATTCATTGATAATGTGTACTAAGGTTAATTATCACAAAAAGGTAAATTATTTTGTAAGAAATGTTTCAAGAATTCCAAAAAGATTAGTCGAATCAAAATGATTCACAACTATATGTTAAACGATTCTTGAGGATAGTTCTTCAATTCAATTTGATCATATTACACGAAAAATAATAATTTTGCGGAGCAATTAAAGTTTTTTTCTATGTGAATGTTGGAGTGTTGTAAATCAATCAAAATCACGAAAAACATATATGAAAATACTGTATGATTCGATATCTTTTTTATATATCTAAGGAAACACCTATTTGGCTATTCATATGAAAAATATCTATTTACCTAAGATATTTTGTGATTTTTATTCATTAATTTAAATTGAGAACTAAATTGTGTTTCATAAAACATGTTTAATTTTGAATGGTATAACTAATTTTCCAATTTCAATGGTAAAATTGTCAAAAGAATTTTTTTTAAAATGGTAAAATTGTCCCATTCTCAGGTATTAGGGAGTGTTAGAAAAAAAAGTAGAAGTTGAATTTGGTGGAATTTCTATTATATAGAAGAGCCATGATTAGGACGACCAATGACAATTTTGTAATTTTTAACATTATATATGACAAAATTATAAATTTATAATTGTATAATTAGTGCTCAAAATAAATTTCTAGAAGAATCCAATTTGAGTCACAAAAAACTTTGTTTCATGTGTGGCTCCACAAACTCATTTTATTTTTATTTTTTAAAATCAATTCGTATAATAGTGTGAAAAATATTTATATTCATGCTTTAAAATTTTAATTCTCTCTCAAATTTAAACAGTATATACGTCCTTTCCATCCTAAGAAATGTATTTTTTATTCTTGACAATTCAAATAGTTCATCTATATATTTTACTACCTATAATATAGTTAGTATAATTCTTCAATCTTTCTTTTTAAATTATCTATTTTGTTGACATGTAAATTTATTGTATTTCGTAATTTAGACTTATAGAAAAATACTACTCATTTATGATTATTTAAAAGTAATTTGACCCGTGACTTCTGATCGAGTAATAAAAGCCAACAATTTGCATTATTCGGTCAGCCCATTTTTGTTTGAATAGAACACCAAATCAAGCCCTCCTCTTCACTGCAGTGTCGTTTTCCGCTAGGGTTTCAGGTATGCCTCTCCTTTTCCAATTTCTCCAGTTTTAAGCTAATCTGATATTGAAATTATTGCTGATTTCACTGAATTGGAGGAAAAATAATCCGTTGTTCTCCTGGAATTTTAACGGTCTTACAGATTTCTGGTGTAATAAATCTCTGAGAAGGTTCTACTGATTTTGTTGTCTTGCTAGATTCTTCAATTAACTTGTAATGTATTTGCAGTAGATTTTTAGCTGCGTTTTAACCTTTTTTCTTACTTAATTTTTGGTTGATTAGGGAAAAGATGTCTGTCTTCACCCCCTCCCTTTTTGTTTCTTGTTCTTATTTGTCTTCGGCGGAAATTGGAGCAAGGATTTACTGAGCTGTTGATGTATCTAGGGTTTCATTTGACTGAACTCGTAAATTTCTGCATAGCTCGTTAGGTTAATATAGGAGCTATTTAGTTCCCATAGTGAGTTTTTTCTCTAAAATTTTCAGTAAATTTGAAATAAAATGTCTCGAATTCATCCTGGAAATGTTATGAAATTTAGGTTAGTGCTGGGGAAGAGTCTAACTATATTTATTGCTTTGGTTGCATTGCCTTTTTTTAGTTGTTAAATATGTAATAGTTTATTTGTTGAACTTAGGTGAATGGGGTAAAATCCATCTTCCTTTTAAAATGTTGATGTAGCAATCATATGTTGTTTCATTTACTTAAAAGTTAAAACTCTTCAATTATTTATTTATCTTCTGCTTATGCCATATATATAGTTTTGAGGATATTATTATGTTACCAGGACCATGGTGTTTTGTGATTGGTATTAAATTTCTTGATGGTCTTGTTAATGTTGAGAGTTGACATACTTTTCTGTTTTCCCAATAGTAGGTGTGTATTGAAAATGTCAAGAGTCTATGTTGGAAATCTGGACCCTAGGGTCAGTGAAAGAGAGCTTGAAGATGAATTCCGCATCTTTGGAGTTATAAGAAGGTAAAGGAAGTTCCAAGATTTACATCTCTTCATAATTGGTATGCATGGTTGTATTGGACAACTGAATCTTCCCCTTATTATTTCCCTCCATCCTCACTATCCCTTGTTGAAATTTTGAGTCATTAAAGTGCCCATCATAATTGACTTTTGTGCAATTTGTTTTCTGTTGTTGGTTTTAATTTGTTGAGGCGTGCCACCTTAGGCCATTGATGTTGCTACTAAAGCCCATTAATACTGATTCCTTTATCTCCATTATATGATGGTTATGATTGTTTGAAAATTGGATTCAAATTGGTTCTTTTAGGAGTAGGGTGGAAGACATAAACAACTTATAATAATATTATTTAACTGTTTTTGGATAAGAATGATATCTGAGCCACTGCGTCCACCTCGATTATTCCACCCAATACTTGCTACGATCCTTCATCAGTAAAGGTACCAGCTAATTAAGTCTACCGAGGCTTTAGGCAGATGGGAAGAAACGATCTAGCGTTTTTTGTCTCTGGGTATTTGAACCTTGGTCTTCAATGAAGGTTTCTCTCCTGGGATTTTACAAAGGATGGAAAGATGCTTCATGTCTACCTTTCTGGCCATGCATAATTTTTGATTGAACTAAATTTTATTTGGGTCTTGGTTGAAGAGGGACAGGGTTGTGATAAGCAAGTTGAACAGAAAGAAAAACAAGTCGACCTCTTTCTGTATTGTTATTCTTTGCAAAATGAGTGGAACATGTTACAAATATTGTTCACCGATCAAAAAAAATGAACATGTAATAGATATTGTGCTTGAGCAAATTAAGTTGCACTTGCTGGAAAAGTCTAAAAGTGGAAAGAACAGTTTAGGAGTGACCCACTGAAAAGAAAAGAATCCCGTAAGCAATCAGAAGGTAATGAACATATATTCACATTTTAAATTAATTGGGAAGGGGGGGGGGGGGGGGGGTTTATTCGAAAATTTTATGTATTTTTAATTTATGGGTCAGTTAATGCGAGCTAAAGTTTTACTTAAGTCTTCAGTT
>JAJOOH010014566.1:0-41369 GCA_029582605.1 Solanum gracilifrons | reverse complement strand
AGGCGGGGGGGGGGGGTTGCGGGTATATGTGATTTTATGTGGGTTCAAACCTAATTTATACTTTTTTACATGTTATAAAAGTGATATAACATTATTTATTAAGTTATTTTTATAAAGCTACTAAAATATTCAAGATAGTAAATGAAAATGGTTCAATAAAAAAATACAATTTCTTACATGTTTCTCAATTGACCTCTTAAAAATAAAATTTTAAGTCACTTTCCTATTAAATTAATACAACTTAATGTAAAAATAAATTTATAATTAATTTTAGTATCAAACTTAACTAGAAAAAGAAAATATTAAAAATATTATGCGGGGCGGCACTATGCGGAGAGGGGTGTGGCGTGTTGAAAATGTAAAAAAACTCTTATGTGGGGGGGGGGGATTAAAAAATTTGCGGGTTAAGCTCAACTCGCCTCACCCCCACCCAAAACCGCCTCATTGCCATCACTAATGCTATTCAACTCTGCATATTATAGTGGCTAGTATGGATTCCATGTTCTTCTTGGATTCTGGAAATAACCTCATTGTGTGAAGCCCTGATACCAAATTGTTAGGATTTCTACAGTCGGATCAAGTCATAGTACGATGAACAAGAAAATATAAATCAATTTACTTTGACTTTTCTTTGTCTTTGTTCGAATTCCTAGAACAATCTATTTTGAATATAACTATAACTCATTAAAGAAATGTTGAATCATAAGATTTCAATGGATGAGGGAACTCCAATAACATGTCTTTTTAATTAAAATACGATCTGTTTAATTCCACAAAATTCCTTTTAAATAGGGAGTTTTATTACATCAATAAGAAGTCAAATCCTTATGAAACTAGGAAACATAAATCGTATTCTAGATAAATAATAATTGCTAAGCCTAATCCTTATGAAACAAAACAAAATCCTATTTTATAATAAAATACCTAAAGCTACTAAAAATATTATTAAATACTTAATTTAATTGGCTTTCTTTCAGACATATATCTTGCTCACAAACGCAACCACAACAATCTAACTTTTAAATAGATTGAATTTTTAGAGGTCAGGATGGACTGAGTTAATAAATGAGTAGGTCATTAACCCAGTATTTAGGAAAGCACTCACTTCACGACTTTAGGTGTGAAGCAGAGCTCTACAATGTAAGGGACTCAATGCATTAGTATGTTTGAACCAACCACTCTTTTATAATAATTGTGATATGGATTTATCATATAAGGAAGTGTGAAAGAGATTTTTATAAGGGATATTATAATTAATGGAGTTGAAGAAAATGATGAGAAATATAACGGTAAGGGAAAAATACAAGATTCTAACAATCATTTCCAAGTAGATCATTTAGAAGAACAAGAAATAAATGTTTAACCATTAATAGCTTTGATTTTGTGATATTTACTTTTTAGCTTATAATTTGAAATTTTGCTTATATATTCTCTCTATTTATGTTGGTCTTTTTTCAGTTAAGCAAAGCAAGCCTTGCCAATTTTTTCCACTTCACACTTTCATGAACACTACAATAACCTACCCAAACTTGTATGGATTGGACATATCATATTTTATAGGAGATTTTTAACTCCAATAAAAAAACACAGAGAAATTGCTTACTTTTATAAACATGAGTCGACACCACCTCTCTTTACTTCTATGGTCTTTATCATAGTAGGGTATAATGGAGACCTAAATCAATGTTACTAGGCGCTTGGGCAACCATTGTTTTTTTTACCCAGGCACTATATTTTTATGTTGAATACTAGAAATAATATATATATGGATATTGATTGATCACACGATCTTAGAAACTATTTTCAGATTAAAGGCAATTAAGTATCCATGACTCAAAATTCATAATTCACAATTGTCAAACTTAACGATATATTACACTTTAGCATGAAAAGCCCTAAATAAGACCCTCATGTTATATGATTCCCAAGTAAGATATCTACTGAACACATTGTATTTTAGAGCAAAAACATAAGTTATTATCAACAAGACATAAGCTTGACACTAGAAATTAGCCCTAAATTCCTAAACATCAATTCCATACCCAATTTGTCACTCCCCGAGCCTACACCCTAGACATGGCTGACACTCGAGAACTATTGTTGGTCCCAAACGAACCCTTGGCCTGACTTACTTACTCAGTGGAAGACTTTACTCAAGACAAATACTTTTAAAACAAGTAAACTTAACTGCTCAAAATATAACATAGAATGTATTACAATAATATTCACTGCCAAAGTGGCAACTCAAGTCTCAACATAACTGAAAAGGAAAAGTAAAGACTCATGAACTAACCTCACTAACTCGGTCTATAAAGCCTCTAAACAACTGAGATGGACGTTGGGACAAGACCCATGATATCCTAATAAACAAAAATACTGAAAGCAATAAAAGGATCCTCTGGAAAGCTAGGAGGCTCACCAACTGACTTTGAGTGCTCAACTGGATCAACGAGGCGTTGGATGCTGATCCTGGTTACCTGCGTCTGGATCATAATAAGATGCAGGTCAACTGGCATTAGTACATTGAATGTACACGTATGTGAGTTAGAATGTTAAACATAACTTAAGCTTGAAAGGAATCAGAAAGAAACACTTACCTTGGCTTTACTCAACTCCTCAATAACTTAACTCAATATAAAGCAATAAAGCATATGCAATATATAGAAATATTGTAAAACAGTGGAAACAACTCAGTTCTTTAAAGAAAATGCAATAACAAACTCAACTTTACTCATATAATAAAGTAATATAGTTTCTGTGGGAGTTTCTCTAACCGACAACCACCACTATGAGCCTAAGTGGTGATACAACGTCTTGCCCACACTACCAGAACTGTCCTATACTTTGCTGTCATATAGAACACTTAACTTAGTGGATCCACTAGTCTATGATAAAAGCATTTGAAAGAGTCATCTAAAAAGTATGATCCTTTACTACCCATGATGGCTACATGGTTTATGGAAACTTGATTTAGTATGAACTCACATCCCCGTATCGGTTCTCAATACTACTACCAAAATATACTTTAGCTCATATTTTTGTAAAAAAATAAACTCTTTCTTTGGTTTGAGATAATTACTCAAAAACTTAGCTTGAAAGCTCTCTCGGAAATCTCAGTTTCCTTTCTTGCTCAAATGTGAAAACATTTTAACTCATTAGAATACTTAGTTCCCGAATAATCTTTGAAGAATGAACTTTCTTGTTACTCTTTACTGAAAACTAGCTCAAAGGCTCTTTTGGAAATCTCATTTTCCTTTCTTGCTTAAATGTGAAAACATTTACTCTTTGGGAATACATAGTCCCGATATACTCTTTTGAAGAAATGCACTTCAAACATTACTCTTTACTCAACTCAAAACTCAAGTCTTAAAACGAAGTTAAAACATTTGTAAAAGACTTTTGGAAAACTTTATGAACTTCTCTTAACTTAACTCTTGACTTCTCTTGACTTGACTCTTAACTTCTCTTGACTTTTCTCTTAACTTCTCTTGACTTGACTCTTAACTTTCCTTGAATTGAATTATGGATTCAAGGATTGTAATTTGTGATAGGAAAGATCTCATGATATTTAGGAGTGCTTGTAGATAGATAAATATGATAAAAGATCAAGAAATCACCGTCTTGGAACAAGTCCGTGACGCACAGTTTCATTTAAATATTTGATCGCGAAAATTAATTTTGAGACAGAGGAGTCCGCATCTTAACCGTGATGCAAAGCTGATTTTTGTTCACTGGGGGAGCAAGTCTATGACGCGGACTTGCGTACCAAAACCTGCTCGACTTTCCCTTCTTCGTTTTCCAGCCCCAATTCGCTTAAACTCGACTATTTTTCTCAAAATCTTTTTAGATTCAGATACCCAGCATATGTACCCAAGAAACTAACTCAAAATAACTCTAAAACATGATGTAAAGATTTCAGAAACTTCTCAATTCAGCCCAATTTAAGAATGAAAACAATTTCAAGATATACATATCTAGAACATCAAAATTTCAACCCTTTTAGAACAAATTTCGCTGAACTAAACATAGTGGTGCGTGGGTGAACGAACCCAATGCTATGAGAGTTTCACATACCTTGTAGGATCAAATCCTTGGAGAAACCCGCAAACAATTCCGTACGAAACGATGAATCTTGCTCTTCCTCTTCTGCTTTCTCTTCTTGCGTTCTTTCTCCAAAAAACCTAGCGTAAATTTCAAATTCTCTAAACTTAACCAATTCAGTTTAGACCCCAATTTAATTACTAAAAACGAATTAACTTAATTGGGTATGAAAACGACCATAATTCCCTTCAATAATCCGGATTAGACTTTTCTTATTCAAATAGTCCAACTTCGACAGCGTTGGAAAGATTATTCGAAGATCTTTCCTACGATAACTGGAAACACATCTAAATCATCTTGAGATAGGAGTTATGATCGTTTGAAGTTGTCTAAAAATTCAACTTAACACACTTAACAAATTTTCCAGATTTTATAATCTTTCCAAAAATGACTATTTCCAAATTTTAACTTCTTTCTAGTTCTTTCAAATAGCGAGATGTTACAATATCTCCCCCTTGGGAACATTCGTCCTCGAATGAGATTACTCTTACTAGGCTAAGGGTGTAACATCTAACATTCACCTCAACCCCCCAACAAGTAATGCAATTATAACATGGTAACTAATAAATGAAATAGTACTAAGAAGAGAATTAGTACCTTGGTCTGAAATCTCTTCGGTTTTAAAGAGATGTGGATATCTCTTCTTCATATCTTCTTCAGCTTCCCAAGTAGCTTTCTCAACAAACTGGTTCCTCCAAAGAACTTTGACTGATGCTACTTCCTTAGTCCTCAACTTGCGAACTTGGCGATCTAGAATTTGAACCGGAATGTCTTCATCAGATAAACTATCCTTGATCCCAATATCTTTAGTTGGTATGATCAATGAAGGATCGCCCATGTACTTCTTCAACATAGAGATGTGAAACACTGGATGAACCGCGACTAACTCTTGTGGTAGCTCCAACTCATAAGCTACTTTTCCAATCCTCTTAGCTATTCGATAAGGTCCAATATACCGGGGACTAAGCTTCCCCTTCTTACCAAATCTCATAACGCCCTTCATGGGTGAAACTTTCAAATACACCCAATCATCTACTTCAAACTCTAACTCCCTCCTCCTACCATCAGTGTAGGATTTCTGACGACTCTGCGCTATTTTCAATCTCTCTTGAATAACTTTCACTTTCTCCATCTGCTTGATGAACTAAGTTTGGTCCTATTAACCAGCTTCACCAACTTCAAACCATCCGATAGGAAATCTGCATCTTCTTCCATAAAAAGCTTCTTAAAGAGCCATCTGTATGCTAGAATGGTAACTATTGTTGTAAGCAAACTCAATGAGAGATAGGTGATCATCCCAATTACCCTTGAAATCAATTACACCATCTACCTTCATACCTCAAAACACCATCTCCCTCTTGTTCAATAGCCATCACTTTTTGCTTATGAACACTTGCCTTTAATTCAAGTAATAAAGGATCTTGGTCTTGCTTCTCTTTTACTTATGACACTAATGATGATTCAGCCTCATTCATCACCACTACTTCTCCTTCTATGAAATCCATTAGTCGGACTCCTAAGCGTGCAAGTGTATGCATATATTTAACTAACTCTCTCTTTTCTTCCTCAACATGGTGGTCCTACCCATAGACAACCTGCTTAAAGCATCAGCAACAACATTAGCCTTACCTGGGTGATAAAGAATACTCATGTCATAATCCTTAGGTAATTCCAACCACTTTGTTTGTCTGAGATTGAGATCTTTCTGAGTAAACACATACTGAAGGTTCTTGTGATTGGTGAACATATCCACATGAACACCATAAAGATAATGACGCCATATTTTCAAAGCAAATACTATGACAACCAACGCTAGATCATGGGTTAGGTAATTCTTCTAATGAACTTTCAATTGTCTGGATGCATAAGCTATAACTTTGCCATTCTGCATTAACACACAACCCAAACCAACTCTAGATGCATCACAATATACAACAAAGCCTTGCGTACCTTCTGGTAAGGTCAACACTGGGGCAGTAGTCAACCTCTTCTTCAGTTCCTGAAAGCTTTTCTCACAAGCTTCAGACCATTGAAACTTCACTGTTTTTTGAATAAACTTGGTCAAAGGAGATGAAATAGATGAAAATCCCTAGAAAAAACTTCTATAATATCCAACCAACCCCAAGAAACTCCTAATATCAGTTGGAGATATTGGCCTAGGCAAATTCTGCACTGCCTCTAACTTCTGAGTATCAACTCTAATTCCATCACCGAAAACTATGTGACCCAAAAATGCCACAGACTCATGCCAAAACTCACATTTAGAGAACTTAGCATATTACTCTTTATCTATCAAAGTCTGAAGAATTGTTCTGAGATGACTAGCATGATCTTCTTCATTCCTTGAATAGATTAGTATGTTATCAATGAAAACTATAACAAACATATCTAAATAAGGTTTGAAAACTCTATTCAAAAGGTCCATGAATGTTGCAGGTGCATTGATCAAACCAAACGACATGACCAAAAACTCATAGTGACCATAACGGGTCCTGAATGTTGTCTTGGGAATATCACATTCCCTTGCTTTCAACTGATGGTAGCCAGATCGGAGGTCTATCTTAGAAAAACAAGTATCACCCTGAAGCTGATCGAAAAAATCATTAATTCTCAGAAGAGGATACTTATTCTTGATGGTAACCGTGTTCAACTGACGGTAGTCTATACACATCCTAAGGGAACCATCTTTCTTTCTCACAAATGGGACCGGAGCGCCCAAAGGGGAGATACTTGGTCGAATGAAACCTTTCTCTAAAATATCTTTCAACTACTTTTTTAACTCTTTCAACTTTGCTGTGGCCATTCTAGATGGATAAATAGATATAGGACGAGCATCTGGAAGAACGTCTACATCGAAATCTATTTCTCTCTAAAGATGGACTCCGGGAAGATCATCTGGAAACTTTTTTACCACTGAAACTGACTGAATATGAGGTATCTCAAGACTAGATTCATTAACTCAGACTAAGTGATAGACACACTCCTTCGAAACTAACTTTCTTGCCTTAAGGTATGAAATAAAATAACCCTTAGGCACTGCTGAACTGCTCTTCAACTCTATAACTAGTTCATAGGAATCTGGAACTGACTACTCGAGTTCTACAATCTATTGATGCATAACAGACATGAAGTCAGTCCATACCTAGAATGACATCAAATCTACCATGTCTAAGTCAACTAAATCAGCCATGGTACTCTTGTGATTGATGGAAACAGAACAATCACGATAGACTCTTTCTGCTAGAATAGAGTCACCATCAGGTGTAGAAACACTGAAGAGTTCAAGAAGTTGCTCAGGAAGAACATCAAAATTGAAGACTTGGATCATACTAGTAACAACATCTGGCCAATCCTCTTGCTCTTGGCGTCTAGTGATAGCATAAAGACGGGTTCCTTCTCCTCCTGCCCTTGAAGTAGCTCATCTAGATGCAGTTCTATCTGGTGGAGCAACTGAAGAAGACTGTGCTCTATTGCCCCCATTACCATTACTCTGTCTGCTCTTACGACACTCTCTCATAAAATGACCATTCTGGCCACACTTGAAGCAACTAGTGGAGCCATCACGACACACCCCTGAGTGGTTCCTACCACACTTAGCATATGCAGAAGTTTTAGTACCCCCTTGTGCCTTACTATCTTCCGAATGCGCAGGTCTAGCTCTGAAGTTATGAGAATTTTGACTATTGTACTCATATTTGTTCCTTGGGGCGGGTGCACTAGCAGATCATAGACTGCCTATGACTCTTGAATTTTATGCTCTGATACCAAGTTTGTCACGCCCCGAGCATACACCCTGGATGTGGCCGACACTCGCGAAGCATTTCTAGCTCCAAGCAAACCCTTGGCCTGGCTTACTTACTCAGCGGAAGACTTTACTCAAGATAAATACTTTTAAAATAGGTAAACTGAACAACTAAAAATATAACTTAGAATGTATTACAATAACATTCACTGCCAAAGTGGCAACTCAAGTCTCAACTTAACTGAAAAGGAAAAGTAAAGACTCATGAACTAACATCACTAACCCTGTCTATGCAGCCTCTAAACAATTGAGATGAACGCTGGGAAAAGACCCACAACATCCTAATAAACAAAAATACTGAAAGCATTAAAAGGATCCTCCGAAAATCTAGGAGGCTCACCAACTGACTCTGAGTGCTCAACTGGATCAACGAAGTGCTGAATGCTAATCATGGTTAATGCGTCTGCATCATAATAAGATGCATGCCAACTGGCATCAGTACATTGAATGTACAAGTATGCGAGTTGGAATGCTAAGCATAACTTAAGCATGAAAGTAATCTGAAAGAAACACTTACCTTGGCTTTACTCAACTCCTGAATAACCTAACTCAATATAAAGCAATAAAACATATGCAATATATAGAAAGCTTATAAAACAGTGGAAACAACTTAGTTCGGTAAAGAAAATGCAATAATAAACTCAACTTTACTCATATAATAAAGTAATATAGTTTCTGTGGGAGTTTCTCTAACTGACAACCACCACTATGAGCCTAAGTGGTGATACAACGTCTTGCCCACACTGTCAGAACTGTCCTATACTTTGCCGTCATATAGAACGCTTAACTTAGTAGATCCACTAGTCTATGCTAAAAGTATCTTAAGGAGTCATCTAAAAAGTATGATCCTTTACTATCCATGATGGCTACATGCTTTATGGAGAATTGAGTTAATATAAACTCGCATCCCCATATCGTGCTCAGTACTACACCAAAACTATACTTTAGCTCATATTTTTGTCAAAACAAAACTCTTTCCTTGGTTTGAGATAATTACTCAAAAACTTTGCTTAAAACCTCACTTGGAAATCTCATTTTCCTTTCTTTCTCAAATGTGAAAACATTTTAAGTCTTTGGAATACTTAGTTCCCGAATAATCTTTGAAAAATGAACTTTACTGTTACTCTTTACTGAAAACTAGCTCAAAGGCTCTTTTGGAAATCTCAGTTTCCTTTCTTGTTTAAATGTGAAAACATTTACTCTTTGGGAATAGATAGTCCCGATATACTCTTTTGAAGAAACACACTTCAAACTTTACTCTTTACTCAACTCAAAACTCAAATCTTAAAACGAAGTTAAAACATTTGTAAAAGACTTTTGGAAAACTTTATGAACTTCTCTTAACTTGACTCTTGACTTCTCTTGACTTGACTCTTAACTTCTCTTGACTTGACTTTTAACTTTACTTGGATTGAGTTGTGGATTCAGGGATTGTGATTTGTGATAAGAAAGATCTCATGATGTTTAGGAGTGTTTGTAGATAGCTAAACATGAGAAAAGATCAAGAAATCACCGTCTTGGAACAAGTCCGTGATGTGGAGTTTCATTTAAATATTTGATCGCGAAAATTAATTTTGAGAAAGAGGAGTCCGCGTCCTAACTGTGACGCGGAGCTGATTTTTGTTCACTAGGGGAGCAAGTCCGCGACGCGGACTTGCGTGCCAAAACCTGCTTGACTTTCCCTTCTTTGTTTTCCAGCACCAATTCACCTAAACTCGAATATTTTTCTCAAAATCTTTTTAGATTTAGATACCCAACATATGTACCCAAGAAACTAACTCAAAACAACTCCAAAACACGACGTAAAGATCTCAGAAACTTCTCAATTCAGCTCAATTCAAGAATGAAAACAATTTCAAGATATACATATCAAGAACATCAAACTTTCAACCTCTTTAGAACGAATTTCGCTGAACCAAACATGTTTGGCGCGTGGGTGAACGAACCCAATACTATGAGAGTCTCACATACCTTGTAGGATCAAATACTTGAAGAAATCTGCAATCAATTCCTTATGAAACGATGAATCTTGCTCTTCCTCTTCTCCACTCTTCTTGCATTCTTTCTCCAAAAATCCTAGCGTAAATTTTCAATTGTCTAAACTGAACCAATTCAGTTTATACCCCAATTTAATTGCTAAAACGAATTAACTTAATTGGTTATGAAAAAGACCATAATGCCCTTCAATAATCCGGATTAGACTTTCTTTATTCGAACAACCCAACTTCAAATGTGCATAACACACTCATACGAACTCGGAATCGCACAAACTTGGCGGCGTTGGAAAGATTATTCCAAGATATTTCCTACGATATCTGGAAACACACTAACTCATCCTGAAATAGGAGTTATGGTCGTTTGAAGTTGACCAAAAACTCAAGTTAACACACTTAACAAATTTTCCAGATTTTATATTCTTTCCAAAAATGACTATTTCCAAATTTTAACTTCTTTCTAGTTCTTTCAAATAGCGAGATGTTACACAATTATTCATTGTTATTGGAGTGTGCAATATGGATTGAATTTCCAAATCATAATGAACCAGATATACAATAATTTAAATATTTCAAATCTTATATAAGTTATAATCTACAAAAAGTGAAGCGATGAAAAACTAAATGTTTAGAATTACCTATCTTTCAGGAGGGTGACAACCTATTGGGGGTATATATGTGTCTCCATACTTTGCTTTATTTTGACCTCCTCCTCAAACTTCTTAAATCTCTCGTTCCACACATCCTACAATAATATAACAATAATTTATACATATGATCTCTCTTTGGCATAAACAAACAAGCATAGAATAAGAAAATCAATATCATAAGACCTTGTAGTGAAGTTCAGTGCGATGAATAAGATAAAATTCATGATTGCCTCAAAAAAAGTTCCTGATATTATTATAACATATCTCCATCCCGGAAATTTCATTTCTCTCTTCCTTCTAGTCTCCATCTCCGTCTCCACCTCTAATTGCTTTCCTTAAATTTTTACCTTGTGTACCCTATATCTCAACTATCAGGTTATTGAATCACTCATATGATAGGGCTCTTCCAACGTGGGCCAAAACTCACTCATATGATAGGGCTCTTCCAATGTGGGCCAAGACTCAATTCTATGATGGGCTCTTCTAACATTTCCAAAATAAACAAGTTTTTGCACCGATAAATCATATTTTAATTGTGGTATTTAGTTTTTTCCATTAAATTGATTTTTTAAATTTAAATAAAATTTGTAGATCAAAGTATTTTTTGTTATGACCTAATTTTGGAATGCAGAAATTTTAAAAAAAATTGTCTTGTTCGACATGAGTTATGTATTATCTAATTCGAAGAGTATAAGTTACTTGTTCAACATAAGTATAGAGAATATTTTTTCTTGTCCAATATAACTTTCGAGAACTTTTATCTTATTTGACAAAAGTTCATTAGGATAAGTTATGTCACTAAGAGATAAGTTTGTGGTTTTAAAACTAAACATACGTATCCATCAATATTAGTTTTATAGAAACTAAGTCATTTCGTAACTTATGGTGTTTGACTTTTTAAGGCATAATGTTCTGAAATTGAATTTATAACTTGTAAGACATAATTTGTGTGCTGCGAATTTTTTCTTGTAAATATTTTTTTCTCGTAAGAAATAAATTGTGTCATGCGATTTTTATTTTAATGTCAAGGCTATCTTGGACAAATTTATGTTTAATTACTTAATATGTTTAAAGATAAAAAATAAAATCATTAATTTAAAAGATAAAATTGACAACTACCGTAAAATAGAGATATTCGTGCTTGAATGACCCACAAATAAATTCAAAAGAGATGGGGTTTTGGAAGCTACATGGAACCCGCTTATTATAGTTGGAACTCTGATTCATTTTTTTCTGTTGCACAACAATGGGAAAATTAAACAAAATGACCATTGAATTACGTTTTTTTAGTTTAAAATAACTTAATTATAAATAATAACAAAAATGTATCCCTTATGCCTTCTTTGTTGCTGACAAAATACATCTTCAGTATCCCTCACTTTGATAGTTGACTTGATGAAGCGTGGATCCTTAATAAAACAAAAAAATTGTGTTAAATAACTTTTTATAAAAGTATTCTAAAAAAAAGAGTACTTTTATTTATTTGAAATATAACAGATTTTTTTAGACCATTTTAATTTAGAAAATTGTAAAATTAGTACGCTTAAAGAAAGACTACTATTAAGAAATTAACTTTTATAATCTATTTAAAAGTGCTTAGAGAAATCCATCTTCTCCTGTAAATCAATAACAATGACAGCTAACTGCAACTCACAATTTTAACCAAGTAAAAGGGTCTTGGATGGAGATATGCAAGCATTCCAATGTGTTATAGATTACATTTACAAGCGCAAGTGATCAATGATTTTACATGCATGGTAAATCGAAAAGGAGATGAATTCCATGAAAAACTAATTCGTCCAAACTTACACTTCACTTAATAAGTATAAATGGTCGAAATCAATTACAGAACTTAACAAGAGTTAAGGTCGATCCCACAGGGAATGTAGAAGAAATAAGTCTACTAGATCTTATACTCATTTGTGGTTGATATTTCCCGAAAATAAAAATGTGTATAGTAAATATTGGGTTTGATTTAGTGTTCCAGTAATAATGTATAACTATAATCCAGTAGTGTATATAGCAAATGATAGTCTCAATGTTTTGGTTATCAGATAAAAGAGACCACGATTGTGCTGACCATGATATCAGAATTCATCTTGGATTTTGCACAAATAACGATTATTTGATTTAAAGCATCTGCTATGAGCAAGTTAAGCACATCTAAACGCTTTTTAGCCCTTTTAGATGAATATCACTCGTCTCCTCTCTCTCTTAAAGTGTGTACATTATTAATCCTTGCTTCTCCTTTAGAAATTTATCCCCTCTTGCGCTCAAATCTTCCAAATGAGTTATAGAATATGAAGTTCGTTCGTTTCTAGATTTTCCTAACCATAAATTCTCTCCTAGAGGCCTTTGCAACTCGTCGAAGTATTTTGTCTTCATCTTGTGGAGACTCATCATGGAGAGTATATTTAAGTTCCTTTTTTTACCTTCTTTATTTCCTTCTCTGTGATAATGCTCAAATGTACTCTTCAAATCCAATTAAAAGAGGCAGGGATTGTCGTCAATATAAATACCCAACTAAGAGTCACTGGTCGAATCCCACAGAGAATTGAATATTGTAGAAAGTTCTTATCAAGAAATTTGGAATGTAAAGTCATTTTTTGTAGTAGTAAAAACAAGTGAGTGGATGATTCCACCATATAATCAAAAGGATTTTGTTATCAATAGTAACAATTAAACTAATATTTCGGAAACTTTCAAAAGTAATAAGCAATATAGGGGGTGCATGGATTGGATATAAATGTCACATAGGGGTAATTGTGTTTCTCTATAGTGGTGAACATTCATGAATAGGCAGGGTCATCTTCAATGACACTAATCTTCTTTCGATCTCATAGCATCCTTGCATAGAATCTCCTTTCGGTTTAATCTATATGCTATATTAAACAACCCAATACCTTACTCTATTCTCTCTTTTGATGCAGAAACAAGGTAAATAGATATGACCCATAACCTCTATTTTCAAACAAGCTATAGGCATCAAACCTAAATTTCTAGTACCAGACTAATTACCTACTCCAATCAATCTCTTTAGAGCAACGATCTAAGATCGGAAGTAAAAATTAAGTTTGCAACCTTAACCCATAAATTACCCCATGCTAATTAGCCCAAATACATGTACGAACAACAACAGAATCATATATTTATATAAAAGAGAACCCTATTCTCGCCTACGTAGCGCACAACAAACCAGGATTCCCTTTTATTTTTTTTATTTCCAAAACTAGCCTTCCTCTTTCATGAAAAGTTGCGACTTTTATGAAATGTTGTGACTTTTATAAAAGGTTGTGAACTTTCCGAAGAGTTGTTACTTTTTCAAAGAGTTATGATCTTTCGATAAGGCACAATAAAAATTTATTCACACTACCATTTGTTTTCTATATATAGAGGAATTTCCTCTCATTTTAAAAGAACGAAAATTTTGAATTTCATTTTCTTCTTCTGGACAATTAAATATTTGTTGTACTTTGCTCCAGTTGAGTGACTAACTGACACCATTATTTTTGTATCAATACACTGGTGACTAGAATCATTTTATCCTGAGAGGATCTATTCATTTAAACCTCGAGAGCTAGAGGAGAATAATTTCCTTAAGGGGACACTGTGCATTCAGTGGGCTCGATTTTTCCCATTTTGTTTCATTCTATTATTACATATCCTGATATGCTTTTTACAGTTATTAATTTATACTTGTATTATTAATTGTTGTTTTTGAGTACATGCTTTAAACTTTATTGTTTATATTTCTGCAAAGTTATTGTTACAACTATTTTTTAGTACAGATTAAATAACAAACGTTCATTGATTATTCAGGCAAGTTTTCTCTACTGGAATTTTTGAAGGTACAATAAAACAATCCTTACAAATCACTAATTTCATCATCACCGACATTCCTTCACAAACAAGGATGAGATTTTTTGTTCTTTAAAAAATTATTTGAGATTTGATAATTTTGCATGCCCATATTTTTTTGGATTTTATATTGTAAGTTATCTATTTTTTACTAAATTTTATCAGTGGATATTATGAGTACTTTAAGGATTAAAAGTTGATTGAAGTGTTAGTCAATTTTTTGAGGTCTGTTATTTCAAAACATATGAAGTTTTCTGGTTAGAATGATTTGTTATCATAATTGGATATCTCATAGTTTACTCCCTTTAATGTATGTGTTTTTTGCTCTTTTATTGTCTCCTTAAAATTGTATTTACTATTTTTCATTCGGTATATATATAATCCCATTTGGACAAAGCTTTCTTCCTTTTAATGTTTTTCTTTTATTCCTTCTCATTCGACTCTTCTAAATATTTTTGGTGTACCATTTGTGGCAAGCTAAATTTGAAGAATATGAAACAAAATCTACTATAATTAAAAGAAATATTTTAAGCTACAATAGAAGTATCTATTAACATAGATTTGTTGTCCTTCAGGTCCCAAGTCATTGCTGAGCGTTTGAGTTATCTAGGTTAGACTCATTTTTAATTTTTTCATGTTCGAGAATATTTCTTTAACTTGAGTCTAGAATCCATCATTTTGATCTACGTGTACTTTCGTAATGCAACAATTATACGTACATATTTTTGAAAAAGTCGTAATGTTGCATGGATGAAGTATTTAGAAGGGCCTTCAGAGCAGTAGTTTAATGAATAATGAATTTCTAAAAGGGTCAACAATATTATTTTGTTGTTGTTTCAAATTTATTTTTCTCCTTCTATAAATTTTGTTAGTGTAACAAAGTAAGAATAACGAAAAATGGTGAACGTTTGACCTCAGACAAGTAGATTGTCTCTAAAAAAGTTATTTATGTTGTTGTGCTGCATATTTTTTAGCTGTCTTAACTTATTTATAACTAATATATATTATCGAAAACTTTCACATATTTTATTTAACAAGGAGTTATTCTAACCATAAAATTATCAAATTCAATATTTTTCATGTACAAAAAAATAGAAAAAGTGATGCTTCATCGCTAGATAAAAATATCACTCAATTTTAACAAGACAATTATATCAGCAAACATATAATATGATAAATTATGTAAAAGATAAATTTGATTAGATATCAAGATATTTTTAATCATTCGTTAAATATTTACAATTCTTGAAACATGTGATAATGTCAAATCATTTAATTTATGTTGAAATGTTCTTAAAACCTTCTAAAATTTACTCAGTTTTTTCTTATAATAGTAGCTTATTGAAATGGTTGTTCAAAAGCGAGCGGGTAAATTACCTAGTAGTGCATAACACAATACCCACAACATTAAACGAAATTATACCATAATTGCACCCCTATATCTTGGGGTTTTAGCCACCCATAAAAAAAACAAAGAAATTATACCTTTCATGAAAGCAGTCATGGGTAACATGAAATTAATCATTTACCAGCAAACCCACTTTGAATTCAACTTCAATTTGTCAATTTCAAAAACAAAGTTGAAAAAATCCAAAAAAAGAACTACAAAGTGTTACTGCCAAGGTAAAGTGTTTTTTCTACACTTGTGCATACACCAAAAACTATTACAACGAACGTGGCCTCTATTTTTATCTTTCCATTGGGTTGTTTTTAATTTCCCATAATTTGGTTCAAAACTCATTACGCTACCCATTTAGTGACATTAGTCGGGAACTCCGATCACAATGGGTGGATCACATATTCCCGTCCAACTCACTTTTCTTGCTCTAAACTTCAGGTGTTTGAACTTCAGTCGGTGAGCTTGTGCGAGTCTTCCCTTCACATTCAGTGTATTTCTGAGTAACACCTTAGTTCGCCTTTCAAGCCTTCAAATTTTCTCCTTGCACTGTCACTTTTGGCGATGGATAAGAAGTTTTCCTTTCTTATTGGGTGAGTCACCTTTTGTTTTATGAGTTCACCGACCTACCTCAATGAATGCAAGTATTGTGCATCGTTACTTTGGGCGAGGTCATGCTTACAATGAGATTCACCTTTATTATTTGGTGATCATCAGTGTATTGTTTACACTTCTTTGTACATTTTTTGCCATTCTTTCAAACATTTATCCTTGCCTTTTCCTTTAGCCTTCATAGCTGTAAGTTATCAAAATATCAATAGAATAAGATATAATTAGGTATTGAGGATATTAATGGTCGAGCTAAATAGGCCTCAAATTAGTGTAAATTTACCACTTACTAATACCTCCAACTTAAACTTTTGGTTGTCCTCAAAAAAATCAAGAACACAATTAGCTCAATAAAGGTGTCTACAAAAATATTCAATGAGAGCACCTAACATGCAATTGTCATTACAAGACTACTCTCAACAACATGCGACACTCAATCATGATCAAAAAGTTTCAAATGATGGCTAGTTGGTTTTAACACAAGCTCAGGCTCTGTATAGCTTATTTTCTAATGCAAGATCATGTTTCAACAAATACATTCAAGTGCCCTCACATCAAGAACGATTCTTACAAAGAAAATCAACAAATAAATAAGGAATCTATGCAACTCTCACTCTCTCAAAAGAGAAATACATGCAAGCTTCGTCCCATAGGTTTGCCCTTATTTTTGAATCATCACACAGCCTAGTGCATGCAAGATCTTAAGGGTCTTTTAGGCATGTAATAGGGATGAGGGTTAAGGTATAATCAATTTGGCTTAGCGACTTTACATTTTCAAAGCATGGTAGCAATCATCTTCACCTCTTCTCAAGTACTTCTCATTCTTTTTCATTTGAGAACTCAAACTGACTTTTCACTCACTTTATTCGGAATCCCCATTATTTCGTCAACTTCTTTTTTCATTTCCAATTTTCAAAATAGCTCACCACAATATTTTTCTTTTCCCTTTCTTTTTTTTTTATTAGGAAGGGTTCCTTGTTTTTGTAACAAACTTCAAAGTTGAGTCTCATTTCATATTTATTTTCCCTTCATTGGGCATTCATTCCTCGTTCCCTTCCACACCCCAGCGTAGTCTTTTGGCCTAAGTTGGCTATTCAAACATAACGATGCTTCAAAATGAAATTTGGGTTACAAGGTAGGGACAATTTGGCTCAAGATGTTTTAATTTGGTATTGTCAACAAATGATTTAGGCTCAAAATGATGCCAAAATGGATGCACACCCTAGAAAAATAGTCACAAATTATATGGAAATTTGGGTTCCCCCATAGAATTGCTGCCCAAGACCACGACTTAAATTTACCAAGGTTTATATAATTAGACTAACAAATAAAAATCTAGGATTCCACGCACATGCGTTCATGTGATGCTGAACCACACATGGCACTTCAAAATACACTCATTTAGTGTCACGACCCAGGGGTACCCCCTATATGTAACATGACATATAGAACCCCGAAGGACTCCATATAAGCCACTTAGCATATCATAACATAAAGTACTAGAATAATAAAGAGGAAAACAACATTTAAGTCTAAAAGAGTTATTATAGAAAACAAAAGTCTAACTCATGACTCGACATAGCCATCTATTACAATAGAATTAAAGTGGGCCTAGCCCATACATCATGTTCAGAAGAAATACGAAAGTGAAACTACAATAAAGGAAAGTCTGTCCTAGAACCATGAGGACTCACCACACTCAGAAAGAATCAAAGTGCAAGTTCTACCAACTAGAATGGAAACCCTGCCTGTCTGACCCTACATTTGGGAAAAATGTAGGCAAGAGTATGCGTTAGTACAAAAAATGCAGCAAGTATGATAACTATGCATAAAAACATTTAAAACATGCTAAGAAGGACATTTCATTTCATGATAAGCAATTTGACCAATAAAACATGATATAAGAGGGTTAGAAAACATAAGTCAAACCATCATGGTCAATGCAAGCTAAATCATCTTTAAGTCTTTGGATACATATAAGATACTTCTTTAAGTAATCTTAGTTCATTAATCAACTTGTTGTGGGGAAATTATTTTTAACCGACATACAGACCATGTGAGCTAAAACATGATCACCGGTGTCTCCCACACCAAAAAGGGTTGTTCTACTTGACTATGGTAGAACCATGAACATCTAGATTAAGTGGATACACTAGCTAGTCAACCTATGGGGGCACATAGTTAGGGGATAAAGAGATTGCTTATGGAAACCCGGCCTCTACTAACGGGAGAGCTTCCATCTCATGAGACTTCTTCTAGAAACCCGACCTCTACTAATGGGAGAGCTTCCATCTCAATGTCAATATCCACTCGGTGTTAAGCATAATTCCCACAAAATAGTATTTTCTTACTTATTCTCATTATCCATGGAAAGGCATGTCATCTTGCCAATCCAATCTAGTTCATTAGGATAGCTCTTATTCATTGATTCAATTAGGTGAAAATGTCCTTTCAACCTAAGAATCATTTCTATGTGAGAAAACCTTTCACATCATGGTTATAAGTGTTTTATGAGAATATCCTTTCAACAACACAATAACAAAAACAACATCATTGGCACTTTACTCTCAAAGCACCCTTAAAACATTTACATAGGTTTCATAAGATCATGCATAAACTCATACTTTGCCCTTCCAAGGTTCAAACCTTACTTTCAATCCTCAAATATAGAAATCATGGTTTAGATAGAGATTTTATCATAGATTCATGTAATTCTATTACTTAATGCTTTAGATCATAAAACTCCTCTTTCACAATCAAAACCCAACCTATGAGATCACAATTTGAAAAACATGGAGCTTCTTCTTCTTCTTCTTCTTCTAGAAAAAGAATATTCTAGAGGAGGTTTCGATTGTTTTTTGGGATTTAGGAAGAATTAATTAAATGGGGTGAATTTGGAGTTAAAACGGCTTATATAGAGATTCTAAATATAGGCAAAACAACATAGTATAGAAACTAATTAATTAGGAAAAGACACAAATAACCCTTGAAATAACTGCCAGATGCTGACCCACGAGACCTCACCGACGAACCGTGGTCCATCCTGCACACCGTCACTAAGTACGGAGATTTTGGCCATCGATGGACCCCTGGACCACAGACCATCGGTCGACCTACAGTCCGTAGGCCCAGTCATCATCGTGGCTTGGACAAATTTCTGTGTGGCCAACGATGGACCCATTCGACGGGTCGTAGTCTTACCCACGGATCGTCCTAGTGTACCGTCGATCAGGATCAGAGAGATGAACTTTAGGGATCCAACCACGAACCAGACCTACGGTCCATGGTCGGCTCCCCGGGCCATGGGTGGCTGACGTGGTTTGGCTGTACCAACACCTGGAAAGCTGCTATATGTCCCTTTTTGAATACGGGGAGTTACATTTAGCACAGGCCGAAAAGATCAAAAGCGTATGTATGAGGTTCATTTCAAGGCTCACATCAAAACACATTTAGTCACTAAAAGATTTAAAGAGATCTCTTAAAAGTGCAACTACATCAACTTTACTCTTGCAACACCAACACTATACATCATGCTCATCATGAGTACTATTCAAGACATCGATAATGAACATAATCCATCCTCAAAATATTATCAGTGAAAACTCAAGAATTTCACGATTTTTAAAATTTATGGGGTAGTTTCAAATTTGAGGGAAAACAAAAGAGGCAACAAGAGATAAACACAAAGCAAATGAAACACTCTAATATAAGTAAAAGTAAAAACTAGAATCATCCAAAACATAAAAATAACAACAAAAAGGGAATATTGGCACAAAAGACCTCACCCCCAAAATAATAAACGCAGTTTCCTCAATGAAAAAGTACAAACTATGGGAGGAAAAGTCAAAATGTCCCCTTGACAGGCTAAGCTTTTGTAGTTCTATTAACGGGAGGAGTCTCTAGAGGAGTAGAATAATCTGGGGCATCAAAGACCAAGAATAGTATCACATGTAGCAGAAATTTGGTATCAGCTTGGGCATCAATGCCCTGCACATCATGGGAGGAATGGTAGAGTCTTAAAAAACTCCATAGGTGTCGACTGCGGAGGTCCCATGAACGGATCTCTCCAATGTTGCTTGGACAATCATCTTCTTAGTGTCCTACAACGCCACAAGTGTTAGCCCAATCCCATGCTCATCCTCATCTCTCTTCACCTAATCCTTACCGGTCTCCTCAGCCAAATCATCATTTGCCCACTCATCATCATCAACAAAAATTGCAACACCCTCAACTATTCTACTTGGTTTCACACTAGAAGAAGGATCACTATTGAGCATATTTTGTGGCATTGAGGATGGAACGTCTGGTAGGGGAACATCACCCTATACTAGAAATATCAGTAGATCACAACTAGTCTACATACACTCGCAAGGTAATAAGTTGACCTCTCATGGTGTCAAGCACAATAGAACTACCCTTGTGCTTCTCTTCTGCCTGTAATCGAGCAGTGAGGTTATCCAACCTCATTTTGTGGGACTCAACCAATTCCTCACAATGGGTTACCCTATCCCTCAAAGGGGCCATCACCCTCTCAATTTCCATATCAATCACCATTGGAATGTCCTTCTAAACCCTTGATAAATTAATGTTTGAGTCAAGGGGCATGAGAATTAGTAACGTGAGAAGGCTTTATAGCAGCAACAGTAGTAGTAGTAGGAGGGGGAGGCACAATGGTAGATACACCTTCCTGCTCCAGAGAAGGAGTAGATATGGTGGCATCAGAACCGAAAGTTGTTGGATCAACGGGCGTCCCACATTGATGTGTTCCCAGTCAATGATAGTGCCCACTAATACCTCTTTGGGATGTCGAAAGATAGATTCATTATGTAAGGGTATGATATTGCTGCTAATGAACTTGAACCAGTACCGAGCCACAAAATCTGCCATTCAAATCTCTCTAAATCTGCTATGTTATCCCTTTAAATCTAATATTCTATCACAATATTATTCACTACAATTACTGCAACAAATCTGTATAAGTTCACTTATTTACAACACTATATACATTAATATATACAATCATTCTCTATTACTTCATCATGCTAATATTCCCCTTAAATTGATGTTATTCAATAAGAAGCATCCATTATCCTAATAGAAATTGATGGTGTTTTCATGCAATGGATTTTGTAAATGCATCAGCTATATGAAGACCACTGGACACGTGTAGAAGAGTAATGACTCTTTTATCTACAACTTCTTGTACATAATGACAATCTTTTTCGATGCTCTTGGTTCTTTGATGATAAATCACATTAGTAGCAATCTGAATAACACTAGTATTATAAGAATGGTGAAGAGTAGGATTATATTGACGAAATCCTATCTCAGCAACTGATCAACGAAGCCATACAACCTCAACGCAAGCAGTAGACATATATCGATATTCAAGCTTTATAGATTATATGGATACACGATCTTGCTTCTTACTCTTCCAAGATATCAATGATTTTCTGAGAAACATGCACCAACCAATGATTAAATGACGAGTATGATCACATCATGCCTATTAAGAATCACTAAAAGCAGTAATACAAATAGTTGAAAATCTAGGAAAGAAAAATCCATGATTAGATGTTTCTAGAAAATACTTAATGATGCGAAAAATTGTCAAAAAATTGAGATTTTGGGGAGCTTTCATACATCCCATGTAGGTGATGAGAACAAATTAGGTGGAGGTTTCATATAAATATCTTCTTTAAGATCACAAAGGAGAAAAGCATTTTTGACATCCATTTGATGAAGAGACCAATTTTTTGAAGAGGCGATGGCAATAATTGTTCGCACCATAATCATTTTTCTACTGGTGAAAAAGTCTCTTCATAACCCACATCATTCTCCTATTTATTACCAAGAACAACAAACCAAACTTTGTATTGATCAGGAGTTCCATCAGAATGAATTTTATTTGAATAAGCCCATTTACATCCAATTGGACGGACATTCGAAGGCTATGAAACAAACCCATGTGTTATTTTCTTTAAGGTACAAAAGTTCTTCATCCATTTCTTTTTGCAAACATTCATACTGGCAAACTTGTAAGTAGCAAGTTGGAGCAAAAATGGTGGATAAAGTAGAGGAAAAGGCATACCAATTAGGAATATGAGATACTCTAGTTGATCGCCGAGTAGGCTTAGGAGGATTAGACCTTGAATAATTCTAAAAGTCTAGTTATGGTGTAGTCTCATGGTGGATTCAATTTCAGAATAGGGTAGAGTTGGCAGATGTCGTTCATACACAAATCCAAGTTTGAACCAGAAGATGGCATTTCCTCAAAAGTAGGATGAAGAGGAGAAAGAGAAGATGACTGGACATGAGTAGAAAAAAAATACCAATTTTTAAAGAAAACAACATTTTTGAAACACAAAATTTCTCAGAACACGGATCATAGCAAATAAAACCTCTCTATGAAGTACAATAAATCAAAAGTACCTTTAGTAGACTGAACAAAAAAGTTTATTATGGTAAGACGAAGGCATATGTACAAAAAATACACAACCAAATGTATTAAAATTATCATAGCTAGGATTTTGGTGATAAAGATGATAATATGGAGACTCAAGAGTTAGCACATTATATGGTAGCAGATTAATTAATAGAAAACAATAGACAATGCTTCCACCCAATAGTTGGATGGGATAGAGGACTCAATCAATAATGTACGAGTGACATCTAAATATTCACAATTTTTAAGCTTAGGAACCCCATTTTGTTGTGGTGTATATGGACAAGATCTTTGTGAGACAATTCCATTCTCAAGAATGATTTTTTTTAATTCATAAGACTTATATTCTCCACCACAATCAGATCTGAATAATTTTACACCCGTAGAAAATTGAGTCTCAATGTAAGCCAAAAATGTCTTTAATGTAAAAAATACCTCATATTTGGATCGAAGAAAATATACACATGTAAACCGACTATAATCATCTACGAATGTCACAAAGTACTTGAAATGAGCATGATAATCAATTGGTGAAATTCCCCAAACATCACTATGAATAACAATAATACACTTTGTAGCATGACTACCAAAATTAGGAAAAGGAAGAGTTTTACTTTTTCTCCATTTAAAAGTAGAACAATCAATGGAAGAAATTGAAAATTGAGTTTTATTCCCCAATAAACAAGAATTACATAAATGAGACAACACAATATAATTTGGATGTCCTAGATGCTTATGCAAAACCTCAGTCTATTTAGTTGTAGAAGTACAAGAAAAGGATAGAACAGGTGGAATTAAAAAATGTCTAGGAAACAATCTTCCAACCTTAGGCCCCTTTGCAATTATCATCCCCGACACCTGATCCCGCAAAAGACAACAATTACGAGAAAAAATCTCATCACAATTGTTATCCACCAATTGTCCAACTGAAATAAGACTAGTTGGGAGCTTTGGACAAAGAAGAACATTTTTGAATGTTGGAGTAATATCCCTAACCATGGTAACTGGTAAATTACTACCATTTGCATTCTATATTTCTGATGGACCTTGATACTCACGAACATTTTTAGTATGCTTTTTTAGTTGGTCATTTGATTGGAATCACACAATCAACAATCAAAAATTTAGATGTAAAATTATTACCTTGTTAAATTAGTACCGTATAAGGTTAATGTAATTGGGTAAAGTTTATTTTGTTTTATACAAGAAAGGAAATCCATTTGTGTATGTGCACTCTATTAAAAAATTGTACTCTATTTCAACACATGTGTGGATCTTGCTAAAAAGCAGGCTCAATTTCTCTTTAAATCCTTAATTTGCCAATAAAGTCAATAGATATTAGAAAAAACTTGTATTACAGAGATTCCATCATGTTGTAGAGAACTAGCCTATATTTAAATGCGCCACCCTCATTGGAAATAAAAAATATTAATGAGTGCATAAGCAATTTCTTTGATCATTCACTAGGTCAATAAAAGACCTCAATCGACTTATGAATCAAGACTACACAAAACTTCATGAAAGACTAAGGATAAAATAAAACAAAAAATTTGACTGAATAATATGAGATCTTCATATCCTACAATTTTTTTGTTTAAAACATTATATAATCGGATGACTGAATACTAATAACAACTAAATTAATAACAATGCCGAGAATTGACAATATTAGAAGTTTCAACCATGGGTAAAGTTTCCTCCATGCATAGATCCAAATTCAAGAACTCCAATTACCGCTCAATGATAATTATGAGTTCAAGAACTTTTCTACTCGCCTGGCTCATGGACAACATTTAAATCAATCTTGAGATGCTATGCCATAATAACACTTCTTGTTTTTTCTAACTTTATCCATTTGAAACTTCATTATCAACATCTACTCCAATATGTGCTTATCTAACCGTATTTGTGAGCCAAGTTACATTTTCTTATACATTTGTATTCATTTTTTTCATTCTCGTTCAATGTTTGAAATTCTTTACAAAGATCTTCAAAAGCATCAAAGACATTCGATCTTCCCTCAACAGGTTTACGGTAGTGATCTTCTATTTTCACTAAAAAAATTGTCGATTTGTTTTGTTTACTTGTAAATAGAAACATGGTTTTACACTTAGGAAAAAAACATAACACCAACATATACTTTAATACAAGTTGTAAGCTTATATGCATACTAAAATCATGTTTTCAATATTTTGCTAATTGGTCATGTTTTCCATATATTTTATTACTTCTTTAATTATTTTCTCTTGAAATGGAAAACATGACCAAAAACTGTAACCAAAAGATTGAAATGAAGTTAATTGAGTTTGAGAAACCATGCACAGCTAGTTTCTCAAAAAAGAAAAATAGTTTGTCCCAACAAGCAGATAAGTTTGTAACTTGAACCGGAGCTGATGTTGGTGTTACACTGTATTCATCAAGCGGAAAACCATGTTCTAATAAGTCCACGAGTATAGAAAAATAATTGAATTTTTTTGACGTGACACTATATGAACGTCAACGTCATCATGCTGATGTCAAATCAAATGTCTTTGAGGTATTTGAAGATCTCCGTAAAGAATTACAACAACTGAACAAGAAAGAAAAAAATGAATACTATTGTTTACAATTATGCACTTTAGCTCTGAACTACCTCAAGATGAACACACAGAGGAGCAGAAGTTGATAATTAAGTTTCGGATGGAGAAGTATAAAAAAAACTAGAAGTGTTTTTATGGCCAAGTATATCAGGTTTTATTTAAATGTATCCCCTTAGACATGAGAATGATAATTCTTGAACTCATAATTATCATGGAGTTGATAATTGGAGTTCTTGAAACTAGAGTTATGCTTGGAGAAGACTTTACCAACGATAAAGTCTTTGAATGTGGTCAATTCATATCTCTGTTATTAAGTCACTTGTTGTTAGTCTTCAGTCACCCATTTATAAAAGGTTTTAGACAACAAAATACAAGGTTATGGAGCTCATATGTTATTAAGCCAATCATTTTTCTTTGTTACATCTTTAAACGTTGATGTTTCTTTCAGTTGTCTAGATTTGTAAATTAATTAGATCCATTTACCAAACTAGTGAATAATGTGAATGGGATGGATCAAAGAAAACACCCGTGCACTGATTAGTGTTCTTTCATGGTTCTATCTTCAGGGAGGTTGGCACATATACATTTTACAGCAAGGCTAGATCTATGTAAGATATCGGAATATTTTGTAATAAGTGTTCATAAAACATCCATTAGCTATTAGTATTATTTTATGAAGAATAAAATGTGGAATAAGAATACATAAATTAGAAATGCAAATACTAGTTATTTAAAGACAAAAATATTATTTTGAAGTAATTATTTCATGTATAACAATATCTAAACTGTTAATCACCGAATAACAATCCATTCATTATTAATTTACCTTGTAAAAATCCATGCATTACCATTTCCACAAAAATATCTCTTTCATAGTGGACCTTGAGATTGTAAATGTGTAAAACTACTTGTCAGCTAGGGAGGCAAATGGTATGTTTGTATTGGATTTGGAAGGTCAAAATGGGTTCAATCAATAAATGACTCATTGTCCAACCTAAACCAAAAATTGTTGGACTGAGATGAGTTGGATGAAAATATGCTTAAAATGGGTCATAATACAACCTGCCCAACTGTTAGAAAGATTTAGATTGTTTGTTTATTTTTTTTAGTCAAGTAAAAAGTTTCCATGATAAAACAAGACTAACATGCCATATACAAGAGGTATACCAGAAAGAGAAACCTACAAACAAAATTAAAGTGTGAAGTAATGTTTGCGTTAGTTCCGCTAAGATTTTTTTTTTTTATGTGTTTGGTTTGTTGTATTAAAAATAAAATGCATTCTATAGCTTCCATAAAAAGTGTTTGTCTAAAAAATACCTTACTCACTCTTTAGCTTGGGAAAATGTTTGGGGGGAGTGGGACTTTGCAAGGTTTTAATGTCGTTAATCTATCTAATACGTGTGTTGAAACCCCTTATTTTACTAATAAATAAAAATTTATGGTATTAGTAATACACACCTAAACATACAATAGAGTGCATAACTAATGCAAGTTCTGTGATACTTCTGGCCAAAAGGTATAACAAAGAAGGTACTAATAATAGACAAGGCTAATGCATACATTATTTTTAAAATACACTATACCGAATGACGTTTTCTCTCTTTATTACAACAATTTGTTTTAATATGGTAACTTTAATCTAAATATTCGCAGGTATAATACACAAAATGTGTAGTTTCTTTCCAAAAGTATTACAAACTTGCCTCTTTCTCTACCTTTGTAAAGCCTATAAACAATCAACTACATTAAATATGTCCTCTATTTGAGATAATACATCCTCTTGTTCTTTTTGTCCAAAAATTGTCAATCATATGCATGTTCGGACAAATTTCAACATTTCCTCTTTCTTTGCGACATTTCTATCCTTGTACCAACTGCTTAAAACCCATGTGGTTCTTCCAAGTTTTACCCTTATGATTCCGTATAGACAAATAACCATTCTAAATAGATGATATGTCCATTTTCAATGTAAGAAAAAAATGGTTGATTGTCTTTTCTAGATCCCTACACAAAAGTTTTGGTCTGTTATAACATCCAATCAATCATGTTATTTACGGATGGAAATGGGGCGGGGAAAATGTGGGTGGGGCGGGTTTAAGTCTATGTGGGGTGGGGCTGGTTTAACATTGTGCGGGGAGGCTGGGATGCGGGGTAGGTTGAAATGGGTTATTTTTAAAACAAATGTGGGGCGGGGCGGGGCGAGTTGCGGGTATATGTGATTTTATGTGGGTTCAAACCTAATTTATACTTTTAGCATGTTATAAGAGTGAATATATAGACTAATAGTGCCTAGGCAAAGTTATACGTGGGAATAAATTCTCTCTCGAGTATCTTACCCCATTTCAAATGGGTTCCTCTCGGACACCCACTTGCCGCATGACGACCAGCCTACACCTTACCCCACTCACTCTGTCGAGCTGAGTGTTAGGATATGGGACTAGGGCTCACCCTCTGGGGTGAACCTCATGTCGACCCACTCCTTAGGCCATCAGTCTAGCAGTCTTAGATTCACGACCTCTCTCTCGAGCAAGCCGAAAACACATGGGTGGACTTGTATTTGAAACTACAAACCATTAAATTCAACAACAACTACTAGGTGATATCACCATTAAACTACATTTGATCTATCAACAAGCAAGACCCAACAAAAATATTAACCCATATTCGCTAAATCACATCCTAAGAATGGGGGTATTTAGCCACACATTAAGAGATAGAAATTTATACATAAATGATCTTGCATTCAAATGGGTATGAAGATTTAAGTCTTGTTACAGGCCAAGAATAAAGAAATCAAGAGACCCAAGTACAAATCCTTGGAGATGTCTTCTTCTTCAAGTTTTCAAAATCCTCTCAAAATCAAAGCAAAAATAAAAAGTACTAAAATTATATGAATTGTTTCTCACACTAAAAATCTAATACTAAGTTATAACTCTCAACGAGTATTTATAGTTTCAAAAAAATTGCGGTACAGCGGATCGTTCGGCAAGGTTAGTCGCGATCGCCGAATAACTCAACGATTCGCTCTTCTTCTGGTTCATCGCCATTTGTGCTTTGCCTTCAACGTGTTTGTGTCCTGGATCACTGGGCGGTATATCTCTGCTTTGCGGAACTGATCGGCGACACGCCAACTGCTTCTTTCATCGCCTTTTGATCCACTTTCTTCAGGGCTTTGCGTACTGGAACAAAGGGCGGAGTGCGTCCCTTTAGCGATTCGCCAAGTGTGATGGGCGAACCTCAGGCTTCAGCTTTTACGTTCTTTTCAGGCTTTTTGTTCCTTTTTGCGCTTAAGTGTCTATGCTTCCACTAAAGCTTCAAATACTTGAAATTCAGATATTGAGATAAAATAAGCATTTGAGGACACAATTTCTAATAAAATGTAGCCCTAAATGAGTCAAATTTTTGGACTCATCAACACCCCCAACTTAAACTTTTGCTTGTCCTCAAGCAAACTCAAGTTCAGCAGTTCAAAAAGGGCGTCTCAAACAGTGCTACACAAGACTCAATCATGAATTCATACAACAAGACTCAATTTACTTCTGCAAGGATCAATTGTGTACTCAAAGATTCAAGTTGCGACACACCATTACCAAAGATTCTCATGCTCACAATACTTGGTTCAAATGCAAGTTCAAGCTCAACTATAGTGTTCAAATGTCCTCACAGAAAGGATGATTCCATATTCACTCAATGGTTCACAGTTAAAAGTTTCGGAATCAGATGCAACACTCACTCTCACAAGGAAGAACACAATGCATGCTTTCACCCATAGGTTTGCCCGTATTTTCCAATCAACATTTGTTTCAGCTCACTCAAGATCAAAAAGGTCTTTTAAAGGCTTGTAATGGGGCAGAGTACAAATGTATGGTCATTTAGGCTCAGTGACTTTCATTCTCATGAGGTGTGGTGCTCGCAACATTTCCTTTTCTTTTCCTTCATCATTCTCTTCAGTGCTCATAAGTCATCCTATTATTCACTTTTCATGATTTGTTTGGGAACCCCCTTTCATTTTTCAACTTTATTCCAGAACTTTTCTTTTTCATTCTTTTTTCTTTTTCTTTTGTCTTTTTTTTTTTTGTATATGGAGGGGTTCCATTTTCCTCAAAACCATGGGTAGGAGGGGATTTCCTGCACTTCTTGATTTGCCTTCTCTTTTCACCACACCCCCAACTTAAGCTTTTGGCCTAAGTTGGCTATTCAAACTAACCATAACTTCATGAGGATTATGGGTGATGGATTAAGAAATATCTAGTTTTCATCAAGTTTCTTCCAAAGAAAGGTAAGGCTCAAGGGGGGTTCAAGAGAGAATCACACATTCACAAGGTAGGTCACAAAAGAGGTATATTTCAAATTGGCTCATACTCGTAGAATTTGCCTAAGATTATATCAAAAGATAGCATCACTTAGTTGACCGGACCAACGGGGTAAATTCTAGGATCTATCATGCATAGTTCACAGGTAAGCTCATCACACTAGTCATTGACACTATGAAAGTTAAACAAGACTCCACACTTTTGCTAGTGTGCAATGATCATCACAAGAGAATCAATTTGATACAAGACTGGTCATAACGAGATGCAAAGAGTTCACATATTGTCTATGCAACTTCATTTGGCCTTATCTTAGCCACGCATTCATATTCGTTCGATTGAGAGCACTATTCAAGTCATCGGTATTGATTGGAACTGAGACTCAATTTTTTGCAAAGGAATAGCCACATTCAACACACGAGGGGTGGAAAATGTATGAAAAATTCAATTTTTTTCCAAACGATCAAAATAGTTTTGCTATTTAAAATAAAAGGAGCCATAAGCTTAAACATCCACAATAAGCACATAAAACAATTTAACCGGAATAACCCAAATATATAAGCAAAAACATAACTATCAACACAAAAGGTGTGGGCCTCACCCCACCACAATTAAAAAGTATTTTTCCTCAAATGCAAATAAAAGTATCAACATAAAAAATATAATAAGATAGAGAGGGAGGTAAAGAAAGGTCCTGTCTATGCAATCTTTCTCTCTCTCTATCGAGGTCTCAATAGTTGGTGTAGCAGTCTGTATATGGGCATCAATGCCCGGAGTAGCCTCACATGGAATATCAATGCCAGATCCACTAAGAGCTGTTATGGACGTCTCAATCGGCAATGTCTGGATCATCGGCTGAACTACCGTCTCTATAAGATCTAGAAAGTCTCTGAATATGCCCTCATCTCTAATCTCCTATGTCTGCTCAGCATGTACTGATATCAACTCCTCGTCGGTCTCTACATCTGACTGTGTATGTGATGCGCCATCCCCCTGCATATCTCGAGTGGTCTCAGGAGCATCCTCATTATCTTCCCTCTCTAATAATGAGGTGAAGTCAATAGACTTAAGATAGTCTACGTCCTTCCTCAAACTTACAATCTCGGCTTTTAAAGCCGTCACCTCAGAAGAAATGACTCTCGATGTCAAGGCATCAACAGAAGTCTGAAGAGGGGTAAATGCTGCTAGTATGCCTTTTTTTATCATCTCCAGAACAAACCTCTCCAATCGGGTAGCTCTTATATCCGCTGAATAGACAACTGTCCCATCTTCAGGATCATAGCCTGAGTGATCCTGGCAGGCAAAGAGGATGAGGAAACACTTGGAGCCTGTGAGGAATAGGAAGAAGGAGAAGGTATACTTGAGGGCTCAAAAGTCGGAGTAGGCGAAGATGCCTCTGTTGGTAATGAGTCAATATTGACCTCTCGAGAAGTGTCTGCTGGAGATGCTCTCCTTCTATCAACCTCATCTCGAGTAAATTCGGCCTCGATGTGCCGGATGTCCATGGAGGATGAAGGGATGACCTACATATCATGCGCAACATCTCGGGGTACTCCGGCACGCCGGCGTAACTCAGTGATCAAAGCTGGGAATGGCAGAGAGGTAAGTCTCTGCTCGGCTCTAATAGCTATCTGCTGCGAAGTCAGCAGTCCTAGGTCGATTCGCCTCCTGGCCATGATAGAACCAAGGAAAGCCGCCTTAGGATGGAACATAATGGACTCATTTTGGGATGGCATGATAGTGCTGCTGATGAAGCCAAACCAGAACCTGGAGGCGATGTTCATGTTCTTCTTCTCAATGGGAGCTCCTGCATCCATCTACCTCGGGGTGGCGTCAGAAATCATCGGAGCCAACCAACCCTTCAAGTCATCCAGGGACTGAACAATCAGCAACCCCTCGTAACAAAGTGCAGAGTGTAGCGGTCTACCTAATACATCCTTAATATGCTCGCTGTGACACTCCACCTCCTTGCCTTTCACCATGACCGACTTCACAGGTCGAAATTCACTTTCCTTCTTCTTGTTCTTAGGCACCAATTCCCCATAAGCAGTGTAAAACTCTCTTACCCAGAAGGGGATGTAGGGGTCTCGTGGTCGTGTGAATTGCTTGAACCCATGGTATCGGAGAGTTTCAAGCACCTCAGGATGGTTGCCTTCAAGGCCCTCCAAGGATAGTAACTTCTCATCTATGATGGTTCGTAAACTATCAGTTTTCAATCTGTTTAACAGCCTCGGTGGAGGGACTATAGGAAGTGCAGTAGTTATTGAGGGTGCTTGGGCTGGAACTGAGTTTGTAGTCGGAGGAGTAGCAGCTGAGGTAGTATTAACGGTTGTGGATTGAGATCTGGTCCAGAGCGCATCCCTCCGGTTAATCAGAGGTTGTTCATCCCTTGGTTCATCAAAATCTGGCTCAATAGCTGCCCCTTTTATCCTCTGTTTCTTTCGCTTGCCTTTGTCTCCCAGTTGGAGGTCAACCCCTCTCCTCTTTGGAGGATTTCATCCTCCCTCATTTATTGTAATGCCCTTTGCCTTCTTCTGGGGTGGTTCAGTTAGATTGGTGCATACCATATCTGCAAAAGATCGAGACAAATTAAGAAGGAAAAATCAAACTCTAGCACAACAAATCTTATTGAAGACAAACTCGCCAATCCAGTTAGCGAGTCGCCGAACCTCGGTGGCGAGCTGAATCGAACTGCCGAATGGATTGGCTCAACCATTAAGACAAATCGGCGATAGGGGTTTTTTTTTTGCGAATCGCCAAATACTTTCGGTGAGCAAACTTTGTTCGCCAAAGGTTATAGTGCACAAGGGTTCCAGGGATGCAGATAAAGGGCAATAAAAATACCTTCGGCGAGTCACCGATTGCTTTCAACGCCCTCAGACTTCCCACCGAAAAATACAGAATGAAATATCAATAAAGGTGCCAAATCATCGGCGAGATAAGGATAGTAGGTTAATTGCCGAGTCGTTCGGCGAGCTCAAATTAGCTCGCCAATCGACCCAACGTGCCTATTTTCGTCCCATCTTTTCAAACTCAATCCTACAACCTCCGAAAATCAAATCAAAGCATGCACACATGGAATTTAAACAAGACCCATACTACCTTTTACCCCAGGATACTCAAATTTCTCCTGGATTTGCCACATTTGGCCATTTCACGATATTTGCTCTTAAGAGCGGCATCACCCGCTCTATCATTGAGAAATTTTTTGACATTTTAGCACAAACGTGGGCTACTTAGACCTCACCCAATCATTCTAACAATATGCAATAATGACCAACTCATTAAAAAGCACAAAAGTTTCAGGCATTTGACAGTCAAACCATACGGGCAAGATTTCTTTCAAATTAAAGCAGGTAAATAAGGACTCTAATCCTACCAAAGAGGCCCAGCACACATCACTACGATACTATTACTGCAAAAGAGTTCAAAATTTTCAAAAATAAACTTGGGGTTTGGGAACCAACCTTTGATGCCGATTAAAATGCGATTGAAAAGCTAGGCGGCAAAGTATTCCAACTCCGAGCACAAATCAGCAAACTAAAATACTAGTAAAGGGCTAAAGTAAAGAAAATACTACCTTAGTGTGAAATTATAAGGCTTAAGAGCGAGGGAAAGTGAAGAATTTCAAATTTGAAGTCTTTTGGCCATTATTAACCATCCAGTTCGCGCCTGTTCGACGACGTTAGTTGTACTCGCCGATTCACTCGGCGAATCGCCGAGTGATCACTTGACTGCCAATTGCTAAAGTTCTTTCAGTTCTTGGGGTCAAGATGGCGGTCTGCATCGAAGTCACCGACCTGGTTGGTGATGCGCCGAATTGCTTCGTAAGTCCGTTGAGTTTTACAGGCTCTGACTCAACATTGAATTGAGTCAAATGGCGGGTCGATTCGGGCTCACCGACCTCTTCGGCGATATGCCGACTTACCCTTTTCTCGCCAATCTGCATTTTCTGAACACTTCCCGCATTCAAACCTGCACAATCAACACACCATTATTCTTAAAAGCAAAATAAAGCATTTAGAACCTTGGGTTGCCTCCCAAGAAGAGCCTTATTTAACGTCGTGGCACTATATGAGTATTACTCACTCCCTATTGGTTGGGTTGGCCCTAATGCTAGTAGGTAACCCCAATAGTTCATTTAAGTGAATAGGAGGCACCACATAATTCAAGAGTGTCCTGATCTGCTGGATCGATCTAGAGTGAGATCCAACTATTTGATTCAACACTTCAATACGAGTCTCTTCCAACATTTGATATTGTTTGGTGATCTTATGGAGAATGATCTGAAGTGTGTCCTTGACACGATTGTTCTCCCTGTCTCTAGACTGCTTCCTCTCGTTAGGAGGTATATACCTCCCTTGACTCTTGCATTGGTTTTCCACCTCTGTTATTTTGGTGGACAACTCGTTCAGCTGAGTTACCAGTGCGGTTAACTCGAAGTTCCTCTCAACTTCTTGGCTTGTCTCAGCCGAGTTGTCACCATTTCCCCAGCCATGCTTAGGGTACCTACCTACATCAACAAATTCAAAAGAAAACAAAATTAAAAATAAGGTTGGTAAACTACGACTATTTAAAGCAGAATTTGACTTAAACCAAAAACTTTCATGTAACACTAATCCCCGGCAGCGGCGCCATTTTGATGCTCATCGTGACCAACGACACTACTTTCGATTCAAGTGTCTACGACCATCGATAATATAGTAATCCCAACCAAGGGTTGGGATCGTCCCAAGAGAGTGGTTCTGAGAATTTATAGAAAAATAAAATTTAGTTCTAACTAGTCGTAGCTAAAGATATTAACGATTAAAAACATTGTAAATTAAAGGGGGACACAAAAGTGTCAAATATCGATTTGGGGATTTTGTCACAAGTAAGCTAAAAATAGCGAAATCAACAAGAAAATCTAACAATGAGAGGGGGATTCTTAGGATGTGACCGGAATACGGGTTAATCTAAATTATTGGGTACATGCTTTCGATAGAGAATTTATAGAGTAATAGTGACTAGGCTAAGCTATACGTGGGAATAAATTCTCTCTCGAGCAACTTACCCTGTTTCAAATAGGTTCCTCTCGGACACCCACTTGCCGCATGACGACCAGCCTATGCCTTAACCCACTCACTCTCTCGAGCTGAGTGTTAGGATATGGGACTAGGTCTCACCCTCTCGGGCTAAACCTCACGTCGACCCACTCCTTAGGCCATCAGTCTAGCAGTCTTGGTTTCACGACCTCTCTCTCGAGCAAGCCGAAAACACATGGGTGGACTTGTATTTGCAACTACAAACCCATTAAATTCAACCACAACTACTTGGTGAAATCACCATTAAACTACATTTAATCTATCAACAAGCAAGACCCAACAACAATATTAGCCCATATTCGATAAATCACACCCCAAGAATGGGGGTTTTTAGCGACACAATAAGCGATAGAAATTTATACCTAAATTAGTTGCATTCAAATGGGTATGAATATTTTAGTCTTATTACACGTCAAGAATGAAGAAATCAAGAGACCCAAGTCCAAATCCTTGGGGATGAAACCCTCTTCTTCTTCAAGTTTTCAAAACCTTCTCAAACTCAAAGCAAAAATAAAAAGTACTAAAATTATATTAATGGTTTCTCAAACTAAAAATCTAATACTAAACTATAACTCTCAACGAGTATTTATAGTTTCAAAAAACTCTGTGCTGCAGCAGATCGTTCGACGAGGTTAGTCGCAATCACCGAATGACGACGATTCACCCTTCTTCTGGTTCATCGCCTTTTGTGCTTTGCCTTTAGCGTTTTTGTGTCCTGGATCATTGGGCGGTATATCTCTGCTTCGTGGAACTGATCGGCGACACGCCGACTGCTCCTTTCATCGTCTTTTGATTCACTTCCTTCAAGGCTTCGCGTACTGGAACAAAGAGCGGAGTGCGTCCCTTTGGCGATTCGCCAAGTGTGATTGGCGAAGCTCAAGCTTTAGCTTTTACGTTTTTTTCAACCATTTTGTTTCTTTTTGTGCCTAAGTGTCTATGCTTCCACTAAAGCTTCAAATACCTGAAATTTCAGAGTTTTCATCAGATATTGAGATAAAATAAGCATTTGAGGACACAATTTCTATTAAAATATAGCCCTAAATGAGTCCAATTTGTGGACTCATCACTAATCCTTATGAAACAAAAAAAATCCTATTTCATAATAAAATACATAAAGCTACTAAAAATATTATTAAATACCTAATTTAATTGGCTTTCTTTCAGACATACATCTTGTTCACAAACGCAACCACAAAAATCTAACTATTAAATAGATTGAATTTTTAGAGGTCAGGATGGACTGAGTTAATAATGAGTAGGTCAATAACCCAGTATTTAGAAATGCACTCGCTTCACCACTTTAGGCGTGAAGTGGAGCTCTACGATTTAAGGGCCTCAATACATTAGTAATTTGAACCAATCACTCTTTTATAATAATTGTGATATGGATTTATCATATAAGGAAGTGTGAAAGAGATTTTTATAAGGGAGATTATAATTAATGTAGTTGAAGAAAATAATGAGAAATGTAATGGTAAGGGAGAAATACAAGATTCTAACAATCATTTCCAAGTAGATCATTTAGAAGAACAAGAAATAAATGTTTAACCATTAATAGCTTTGATTTTGTGACATCTACTTTTTAGCTTATAATTTGAAAATTTTCTTATATATTCTCTCTATTTATGTTAGTCTTTTTTTAGTTAAATTGTGCTTCACTTCAATAAAGAGAGTACTTTGCTTATAATTACTGTTTAAGCAAAGCAAGCCTTGCCAATTTTTTTCATTTCACACTTCCATGAACACTACAATAACCTACCCAAACTTGTATGGATTGGACATATCATATTTTATAGGAGAATTTTAACTCCAATAAAAAAACACAGAGAAATTGTTTACTTTTATAAATATGAGTCGACACCTCCTCTCTTGACTTCTATGGTCTTTATCATAGTAGGGTATAGTGGAGACCTAAATCAATGTTACTAGGCGCTTGGGCAACCATTATTTTTTTACCCACACACTATATTTTTATGTTGAATACGAGAAATAATATATATGAATATTGATTGATCACCCGATCTTATAAAGTAATTTCCGATTAAAGGCAATTAAGTATCCATGACTCAAAATTCATAATTCACAATTGTCAAACTTAACGATCTATTACACTTTAACATGAACAAGCCCTAAATAAGACCCTCATGTTATATGATTCCCAAGCAAGATATCTACTAAACACATTGTATTTCAGAGCAAAAACATAAGTTATCATCAACAAGACATAATCTTGACACAAGAAATTCAACCTAAATTCCTAAATATCAATTCCATACCCAATTATTCATTGTTATTGGAGAATGCAATCTGGATTGTATTTCCAAATCATAATCAACCAGATACATTAAAAAACTAACTATTTAGAAGTACCTATCTCTCACGAGGGTGACAACTGATTGGGAGTATATATGTGTCTCCATACTTTGCTTTGTTTTAACCTCCTCAAACTTCTTCAATTGCTCGTTTCACATATCCTACAATAATATAACAATAATTTCTACATATGATCTCTCTTTGGCAAAAACAAGCAAGCATAGAATAAGAAAAACAAGATCATAAGATCTTGTAGTGAAGTTCAGTGCGATGAATAAGATATAATTCATGATTGCCTCAAAAAAAGTTCTTGATATTACTATAACATATCTCCATCCTAGAAATTTTATTGCTCTCTTCCTTCTAGTCTCCGTCTCCGCCTCCACCTCCACCTCCGCCTCCACCTCTGATTGATTTCCTTAAATTTTTACCTTGTGTACCCTATATGCCAGCTATCAAGTTATTGACTCACTCATATGATAGGGCTCTTCCAATGTGGGCCAAAACTCACTCATATGATAGGGCTCTTCCAATGTGGGCAAAAACTCAATTATATGATGGGCTCTTTAACATTTCCCAAATAAACTAGTTTTTGCACCAATAAATCATAATTTAATTGTGGTATTTAGTTTTTTCCGTTAAATTGATTTTTTTTTCATTTAGATAAAATTTGTAGATTAAAGTATTTTTAATTATGACCTAATTTTAGAATGTAGATATTTAGAAAAAAATTGTCTTCTTCGACAAGAGTTTGTAGTATCTACTTCGGAGAGTATAAATTACTTGTTCAATATAAGTACAGAGAAAATTTTATCTTGTCCGATATAACTTTAGAGAACTTTTATCTATTTTGACAAAAGTTCATTAGGAGAAGTTATGTCACTAAGAGATAAGTTTATGCTTTTAAAACTAAACGTACATATCCATCAATATTAGTTCTATAGAAACTAAGTCATTTCGTAACTTATGGATTTTGACTTTTTAAGACATAATGTTCTGAAATTGAATTTATGACTTGTAAGACATTATTTGTGCGCTGTGAATTTTTTCTTGTAATATTTTTTTCCTCGTAAGAAATAAATTGTGTCATGCGATTTTTATTTTAATGTCAAGGCTATCTTGGACAAATTTATATATAATTACTTAATATGTTTAAAGATAAAAAATAAAATCATTAATTCAAAAGATAAATTGACAACTACCCAAAAATAGAAATATTTGTGCTTGAATGACCCACAAATAAATTCAAAAGTGATGGGCTTTTGGGAGCTACATGGAAGCCCACTTATTATAGTTGGAACTCCAATTCCTTTTTTTCTATTGCAGAACAATGGGAAAATTAAACAAAATGACCATTGAATTACATATTTTTAGTTTAAAATAACTTAATTATAACTTATAACAAAAATGTATCCCTTATGCCTTCTTTGTATCTGACAAAACACATCTTTAGTATCCCTCACTTTGATAGTTGACTTGATGAAGTGTGGATCCTTAATAAAACAAAAAAAAATGTGTTAAATCACTTTTTATAAGAGTATTCTAAAAAATAAGAGTACTTTTATTTATTTGAAATATAACATATTTTTTTAGACCATTTTAATTTAGCATATTCTAAAATCAGTATGCTTAATGAAAGACCACTATTAAGAAATTAACTTATAATCTATTTAAAAGCGCTTAGAGAAATCCATCTTCGCCTGTCAATCAATAACAATGACAACTAACTGCAACTCACAATTTTAACCAAGAAAAAGGAACGTGGATGGAGATATGCAAGCATTCCAATGTGTTATCGATTACATTTACAAGCACAAGTGATCAATGATTTTACATGCATGGTAAATCGAAAATGAGATGAATTCCATAAAAAACTAATTCGTCCAAACTTACACTTCATTGAATAAGTATAAATGGTCGAAATCAATTACAGAACTTAACAAGAGTTAAAGTCGATCCCACAGGGAATGTAGAAGAAATAAGTCTACTAGATCTTATACTCATTTGTGGTTGTTATTTCCCGAAAATAAAAATGTGTATAGTAAATATTGGGTTTGATTTAGTGTTCCATTAACAATGTGTAGCTATAATCCAGTAGCGTATATAGCAAATGATAGTCTCAACGTTTTGGTTATCAGATAAAAGAGACCACGATTGTGCTCCCCATGATGTCAGAATTCATCTCGGATTTCACACAAATAACGGTCATTTGATTTAAGGCATCTGTTATGAGAGAGTTAAGAACATCTAAACTCTTGTCAGCCCTTTTAGATGAATATCACTCGTCTCCTCTCTCTCTCTTAGAGTGTGTACATTATTAACCCTTGTTTCTCCTTTAGAAAACTATCCCCTCTCGCTCTCAAATCTTCCAAATGAGTTATAGAATATGAAGTTCGTTCGTTTCTAGATTTTTCCTAATCATACTCTTCTCTCCTAGAGGATTTTGCAACTCGTCGAAGTATTTTGTCTTCAGCTTGTGGAAACTCATCGTGGAGAGTAGATTCAAGTTCCTTTTCTTACCTTTTTATTTCCTTCTCTGTGATAACCCTCAAATGTACTCTTCAAATTGAATTAAAAGAGGCAGGGATCTTCGTCAATAAAAATACCCAACTAAGAGTCGGTGGTCGAATCCCACAGAGAATTGAATATTGTAGAAAGTCATTTTTTGTAGCAGTAAAAACAAGTGAGTGGATGATTCCACCAATATAATCAAAATGATTTTTTTAACAATGGTAACTATCATATCATATATATATATAAAAGAGAACCCTAGGCCTAGCTACGTGGTGCCACCACAAACAAGGATTCCTTTTTAATTTACTTATTTCTAAACTTAGCCTTCCCTTTCATGAAAAATTGTGGTTGTTATTAAAAGTTGTGACTTTTATGAAAAGTAGTGACTTTTATGAAGAGTTGCGACTTTTATGAAAGGTTGACTTTTATTAAAAGTTGTGACTTTTATGAATAGTTATGACTTTTATGAAAAGTTGCGACTTTTATTAAAAGTTGTGACTTTTATGAAAAGTTGTGACTTTTATGAAGAGTTGCGACTTTTATGAACAGTTGTGACTTTTATGAAAAGTTGCGACTTTTATGAAAGGTTGTAACATTTATGAAAGGTTGTGACCTTTCCGAAGAGTTGTGACTTCTCCAAAGAGTTGTGACCTTTCCGGTAAGGCACAATAAGCATTTGTTCACACTACCATTTGTTGTCTATAAATAGAGGGGTTCCCTCTCATTTTCGAACAATGAAAATTCTGAACTACTTCTTATTCTTCTGCGCAATTAAATATTTGATTCTGAACTTCTTCTTCTTCTACACAATTAAATATTGTGTACTTTGCTCATGTTGAGTGGTTCACTGACACTATTGTTTTTGTATCATTACACTTGTGAATAAAAATGTTTCAACTTGGGAGGATCTATTTCTTTAAACCTCGGGTACTAGAGGGGAATGATTTCCTTAAGGAAACATTGTGCATTCAATGAGATCGATTTTTCCTTTCTGTTTCATTCTATTGTTACAGATCCTGTTATGTTTTTTTTTTACAGTCATTCATTTATGCTTATGTTATTAATTGTTGTTTTTGAATACATGTTTTAAACTTTGTTGTTTATGTTTCTGTAAAGTTATTGATATAAGTATTTGTTAGTACATACTCTATGTAAATCCAACTACTACAGATTCACAACTAACTTTTTACAGAATACATTTCTTTACAATATTCTCCAAAGACTACTCTCTTGCACCAAAGTACTCTTTTTGAACTTTTTTCCCATTATCTCCTACTTCTCTTTCACCCTTTTCAAGGATCCTTAATATTTTGTTCGTGAACAACTTCAATTCCCAAACACCATCATAACTATATTACATATGAAATTTGGATTTTGGAAGATTGCATTTTAATTTTAAAACACATAATGACTACATATTACTTATTAATATATCATATGATTATGGAACCTTTGCTCTTGATAAACACATTAGTTATATATATATAATTTTGAAATTAATTGATAATGTTACACTAACGAAATTTGCAAAGAAGAAAATTGAGAAAAATATTTATTTGACTCTCTAATTAAAGACACTATGTATCCATGCATATAGATGATAAAACTAAACTAACCATTGTAAAATTTCAAAAGCAAATTAATGAATCTGTAAAATGAAATTATGTAAACTAGGAGAAAATAGTGTTATGATTTGTAATTTTGCCTTTTCTTT
>JAJOOH010014565.1:0-65914 GCA_029582605.1 Solanum gracilifrons | reverse complement strand
TATATTGATATGGATAAAAAATTAACCAACGAGCCAAGTCAAGAAGACACAAAGTAAGGCAATGATGAACTTGATGCACATTCTTATTTTTGTTCTATGTTCAGTGTAGTTCTTTGGAGAGAGCGTTGTCCTTTAAGTTGGGTTCCTTTTCTTGTTGATCCCCTGAACTATATATCTCGATAGAGTTTCTTTTTGTTGTGCACAGTTATAGCCTAAAAACTTACTGCTTTTCTAGTCATCTTGGAAATGTGGGTTGGAGTCATGTAGTCGAGCTTTGTTTGATTCTAATTTCTCTATGACCTATGATATGTGAATCCATCTCAAGTTTTTGTCAATCTGCAGAAGATTTATACTTTGGCACTTAGGACATGCTCTTTTGATTTATATACAACTTGTGGTCTTTTCTGTTGGTCACGTGCACCTTCAGAAATTTAACTGCTACCAACAGTGAATTTGTTGTCTAAAAAATTGTCACGGTGCTTTAAGGATTGTCAGTCTCTTTAGTCTTAAAATAGTTTCCTCTCTCCCACTCAAAAAAAAAGAAGAAAAGTCCATCATCCATTTCTTTTCAAAGTCCAGTTTCCTGTAGTAATGAACCATTACGTTTTGGCAGATGTATTCCATGCGGTTTCCTAATAGTAATGCTGTTTTCTTACTAAGCTGATTGTACATTTTAGTATTGCTTAGATTTCACAATGAAGTAGGTGTAGTGTTTTATAAGTTCAATTGGTTCGGGAATGTGTGAGACTGTCAGTATATGTCTTTGTCTAGATTAATTCCCTCTGCAAACTTTCATTGTCTAGAAACTGCTACTTGACAACTTGTTTTCAAAGATGAAAAGGAGACTGTTATTTAACGTGTTTAATGATAGAGACTGCTAGTTAACGTGCTCAATGACCTTTGTATGCTTTTCTTTTCCTTGTTTTGCAGAGACTTTGGAACTTCTCGACAGGAAAAGTTCTGAAAACTTACACGGACCATGTCAACTCAAAGTACTGCATTTCATCAACATTTTCCATAACAAATGGGAAGTATATCGTTAGTGGTTCTGAGGATAATTGTGTATATTTATGGGAACTCCAATCAAGGAAGATAGTTCAAAAATTGGAAGGCCATACTGATACTGTGATTTCTGTATCATGCAACCCCACTCAGAACATGATTGCTTCTGGTTCTCTTGGGAATGACAAGACTGTGAAGGTATGGACTCAGGGGGGAGACTAAGTATTCTTTTATTTATTCCAAAACATTTGTGCAGTTCAATTAGGTGATGTAGCAGAATTGCTGCATCTTTTCAGCTGTATCTTGTAGATTATGACAGTTGTCATTTTGAGGTTCTTTCAGCTTTTGTCTTAGTTATTGTATTTCAGGAATTTGCTTAAAACTAAATGAAAGTACTTCCATTTGGCGTTGACAGTCTGCATCTCGTATCAGATGTGCTTTTGTCGATCAGTAGAAATGCAATAGCATACGATGACTGAGGTGCTACGTTGCCAGGATTGCTATTTTAGGATTATGTTTGATGCTGTTTGTCTCTGGGATTCTGATTTTCTAATAATGTGGAGAATATTTCTAGTTGTTAAAACTTAAAATCCTTCATTATCTTTTAGTTAAAATCATGTACCTGTGCTTGTTGTTTGTAAATTGTGCATTTGTTATAGACTTGTTTGGTGATCCATCTTCTTCCTCAATCTTTGTAAGGAGGGGTAAGTGATGTTCTTTATCCAACGCTAATGTGGTTTAGGTTCAGTTGAGTCTGAGATTTGCAGTTTAATGATAACAACTTGATGGTACATCCAGTTTATGGGCATTCTCTACTTTTTACCCGAAATTATAGTTGGACATGTTATATAATTTTTGATCGATTTTATAGTTATAGACATGTCTACTGGCTCAAAAAGAGGATTAACTGCTGGCTCTCTCTTTAATGGTTGGCCGATCTCCACTTTGTTAGAATTCGTTTTTCACATTTTACATTTTCAAAGTATATATAGAGTTCCTTTTCCACATTTGAAAATTTCAAAATATTCAAATAAATTCCACTTGTACTGGTTAATAGTTTGGTACTCAATTCTTTTTATTTTTTCACTCAAATTATTATTCATTTCCCTACCTTTTAATATTTTATTTGCTACAATGTTTTAACTTATATCACTCTCAGTTGGTGAAAACTGGTCACATAATTTTCTCGATCGGTACGACTAATCTATATTATAGTCAGCATGTGGCCCGTGTGGACTATGGAGTATGGACCAAAATATTTTGTAAATAATTTCAAGGAATCTACAGCATTATTTTAGTATCCCACGATATTTAAAAATTCGTTGATGTATAAGGATGGCTAAAACTTCAATCATTAAGCCACTGTCTGTTCAAGATAAAAAATGGAAAAATAGTACTATCAATTAAGTTTTCAATATGGAATATGCTTTAGTTTATAGCACAATAATTAGGAAAACTTGACGGGCTTACGTGGTGCTAAATCAGAACTGAAATGATCATTTTTAACTTAAAAAAAAATGATGAACATTTCACTCGTGGCATATAAAATATTCAATATAAAAGTATTAACTACCCTTTCAGTTTGGTTGAAGACAAGTAACCCTATAACTTTTTGTCAATCAAAGATTCGATCTTCTTCTACGCCCAATATAATGCACTAGAATCACGACTAATAATACATTATAGCAAGCACCAAATTATCATCAACTGCACCTATTGATGGACAATTCATCGCTAAGTCAATGGTTTTCAAGAACGGTATGTACAAACATATTAAATCTTAGAATCATATATTATACGAAATAATATCTTAATTTGTTATACGATTTAATTTGCAGGAAGAAGGTGTGTTCAACTCGAATAAAAACACTTCCATCGACGATTTCACCACTCAAAAATCCACAATCTCTGAAGATCAAGAGACTAGTGAACTATCTATTACTCCAGATAGTACTCGTGCTAATTCACGTTCTTATTTTCATCAAGAAATTAGCAAAAGTAAAGTCTCGAAAATCACCCCTATGGAAAATTTCCCAGTTGGTTCAAAGAGACCTGCAATTGATGATGATCAGCCCAAATTGAATAAGATCTCTTCATCTTCACATCGTTTTCTTTCTTTTAATAATAATATGGATTCAGTATTTCCTAGTCATCAAGGATGTAAAATAGAAGCTGTGGATGAGATGTATTTGTGTGATTCATCAGATCAGAAGTTTTTTCCATATTTGAAATCGAACGGTTGTTACGATGTGAAGGATAAAAAAGGGGGAAAAAGAATTCCTTCAGTAGAATTACAACATCATATTATTGCTGAGAGGAAGCGCAGAGAGAAACTTAGCCAGAGGTTTGTGGCACTTTCAGCCATTCTTCCAGGGCTAAAAAAGGTAATCTCTAATTTCTCATCAACTTCAATTTTACATACAAATTAATACTACTTAATCTTGTAAGCATTTGTGAATAATATAATATTGGTACGAAGGTGGACAAAGCTTCAATTCTTGAGCAAGCAATCAAACATGTGAAAGAGCTTAAAGAAAAAGTGCAACTATTGGAAGAAGAGAAAAAGAGTGGACCGTCCAAACAGAAATCAGTTATGTTTGTGAATAAATCTAAGCTGGAAATGGAAGAGTACTACTCTTCATCTGAAGAAAACAATAATAATGGCAGCAATTTACCGGCAGATATTGAAGTAAGATTCTCAGATAATAATGTATTGATCAGAATTACGTGTGCGTGGCGGCGCAACGCCTTTGTGCTGAATATCCATAACGAAATAGAGAAGCTTCATCTTACCATTCTTCAAAGCTGTATGATGCCATTTGGGAAACAAGCAATTGATATCACACTAGTAGCTCAGGTAAACTACTTCAAAGTATATATTTTGTTAAATCATCTGGGAATATGTTAACCAAAATTATAACTTTTATACCTTCACAATATAGTAGTAATTAGCAATTACTAACTTCGAAAATAAGAACATTGATAGTATGTTGTTACACAAGTACCATTAATGTACATAATCTATTTTAAATTCGATGCGCGCAGATGGAGGAAAGTTTCTGCATGACACTAAAGGATGTTGCGAACCATGTTCGAATGGTCACTGGGAGGTTGATGATCCAAGCTTAGCATTTTCTCTAAGGAAGTTGTAAAATATGTAGCCTATCTCAACAATCAGATAAGCTTGGAGAACCAACAGAGTTTTGGTTTGTTTTTAAGATGATGTTTATCTCCTAGGCAATTTCTACAAAGACTGCACTTATTAAAGTAAAAAAATATATCCTACATTATGTAAAGGAAGTTATGTGAGTGTGTTTTTTTTTAGTTTCCACCTGGTGTTCCAAGCTTATCATTGAGCCACGATTAAATTTGGATCGCACACTGCAAGATCCATATGAGGTGGCGCTCCTCCTAATAGGATTTTTTTCCATATTCAAAACTCGAACACGAGACGCTGACTAAGGGTGAATCAAACATAACTCAAAGAATCTTGAAAGAATGTCGCTCTTGTCCTAAGAAGTCATAATTAATTGAGTTATGTGAGGATGCTCACATAACAAGTAGTAGCTAGTAATAGTAGATATTATATATGTATCATAAAGTACCATTTTTACTTAATTCGAAATTTCCGTATTGTAATTCTTCATTCGGTGTAATATTTGTTTCTACATTTTTGTTTTCTTTCGTCATCATAGTCAAACCATACACAAAATTAAAGAAGATCAGAGGTGGAGCTAGGTAGGGTTCGTGGGTTCGGACGAACCATTAGCTTTTCAGTAGACCCTGTATTTTTACTAGAAAATAAAATAAACAAATGTATATTAACTTGTGAACCCGAGTGGTAAAGAAGTGATCGTAAAACGCTAAAGTTGTGGGTTCGAACCCGCCTTAATTTGAACCACCCTCTCTTTTAGAACTCCAAACTCTTAATTCTAGCTTCACCCACCCAAGGAAGATCAAATAAAATTTATTGCTAAATTTTTATCATGTAGGACAGTCTTTAATCCCTTCATTACTCAAACTCAATGGGAAGAGGTAAAACAAAAAGTAAAGAATATAATAATAACTAAATTCCAAAATGTGCTCCAGAGTTATACCAACAAAAATAATATATTTTAATTTACCCTCAAGAAATTCATGTTTTCTCCCAAACCACAATGTTCTGTGACGAACTGCCTGAAGTGTTGTTCCTTCATAGATTTTTTTTTTCTCCACTCCATCCAGATAATATTTAAATGACTAAAGTTGTCCCTTAGGAATATTAGGAATCCGTTCCCATTAGTTATTAAGTATACTAAAAATGGTTGTTCTCAAACACTTGTCATTTTATAATAGGGGAAAATTAATTATTTTTTCCAATTATACTTTTGGTATTAATTGTTCTAAAATTAAGAGATACATATATAAATAAAGATTAAAAAAATAAATAAGGCATAGATTAGAGAAATCAATTTTTTTTATTAATATATATTTTCTTAATGGGTGTGTAAAATGTTGTGTGGACAAATAAGTGGAAATGGAAGGTGTAGTAACTAGGTCCGACATTGAGAATACTAATTTCTCCGGCCTAAAATTATTGATGTTTTAGGCTTTGGCGTATAAATTAAGAAATTCACTTCCAAAAATTATGAGGACTTTTGATTAAAATGCCCTTAATTTTTTTCTTAAGGTTGACAATATAATTATAATGAATATTAGGAATGTGTGAAGGGGAAATTATTTTGGACAAAATTATATATAGGATGAGTGGTCTTCTTATATGATCTTGAGTCGTGATTTATGTTAGTTTTTGAGATTGAGTTAAGATTACTCCTGGGCTGCCTAGCTAGTTCTTAGGACAATTCTTTGTTACTCTTGAAAATTACTCCTTCCGTCTCATTTTATATGTCATTTCTTTCTCTAAATAGTTGGACCACAATACTTATCATTTTATAAAATTTATGCATAAATTACCATATTTTACCTATTATATCCTTGATAGAATAGTTAATTAATCTTGTCATTTATTAATAAAGTTGACTTAAGAAAACATTAAATAAGGGTAGAAGGATAAATTTACATCATTTCTTAATGCAAGTGCAAAGTAAAAATGTGACATATAAAATGGGACGGAGGGAGTATGATTTAAGGCAAACATGCATGTAACGCGAATCTAATCCATGTGCTAACTAATATTGGAAAGATGAATGAGATAGGCCCAAAACAAGATTATCTTCTTACACGTCCATACTACTAAGGCCCAATTAACTATATGAAGAAAAAAGAAAAAAGAATGGATCTTGGCAGAAGAGAAATCTACTTAAATTGGAAACTCAATTTTATTTTGTTTCATTTTTACAAAATTTTGATTCATTTTAACTATGACATGTAATGTTTTCTCTATAGAATAATTTTTAACAACTATTTTAATTATTTTATTTTAACTACTGCAATAAATGCAAGTTGTTCAACTAATATTTTAGACTACATTGCCAGACAAACAAGGTCCAGGGACTCAGCTAGAATAATATTTTTCTCATTGCATTGCAATTTATTTCATTTGTTTAATTTTGGCCAGATCAGGAATATTTTTTTAATATAATTGGACATTAATGAATAATGAAGAAGGTGAAATTAGGTTTAATTAAATCTCCGCAGGCCAAATAAAATGTGGTCGTGCATACAAACCAATCAATTACTGAATTAAATAATAAAATTTCCTGGAACCCACTTCCAATAACCTTGCATTATCTGTTTTTTTATTTGTTAAGTTGATAAAAACAATTAAGAGCCTTGACATTGTCCCATGTTCTGCACAATTTGTCATGCACCTTATGTTAGACCAGAGAAATGGAGAATAAATTCTTCATTTCAGCAAAATATGAAGGAGAAAATGAGATCTCTTGCCCATCTATTTATCGTTTAAATAAAAAAAAAATATTTTTATATTTCTTTATATGTAAAAATGACATAAAACTATTTCTTTTTTGGTAAAAAGCTTTTAAAAAACAAACATTACTCCCAATTGCACCTTAATTTAGGAAAAAAAAAAGATTTTTTGGATCTTTGACAGATTGGATCCAATAATCATCACTATGACTCTCCATGTTGTAGTCTCTATTTGTGAAAATAATATTAGAATAATAAAACATCAACTATTTCTTTATTTTAATACTTATTTGTTCTAGTTGTTGTCCAATTATGTTATACCTCTCCTTCAAGAAGCGAGTCATGTTTGCAAAATTTTCTATAATTGGACAACAACTATGTTTGACGAGATCCAAATATATTATCCTCAAATCAAGTGTTAATTGTTGTTTTAAAAAAATAATCAAGTGTTAATTAAACATGATGAGGACTTGTTTAGTGTCTGTTGAACACTTACCCTTAAACCAAGTGAAGCTGACGTTTTACTGGCAATAAAATGTCTTCAATTATCGGAAAATGTAAAATTAAAATGGCTTAAGTAAAAGCTAATACATTTTTTTATAAGTTATAATAACATTACAAAACAGTAGTTAAATTCTCCGAACTTAATCTTTAGATCTGTAAAAGAGAATAGATTTGACAAACTCATTATCCATATATCTATCTATATTTATATTTTTTATATTTTTTTTATAACTGATACAAAGGAAAACCAGAAGGAATAACATTAATTGTACCAATATAATAATGCCATATACAGCAGGACAAATCTTGGACAGATTGTGAAATCTCCTCTATGAATATGGCAAGTCAACGTACAACAACTTTTTTTCCGGTAGAGTGAGAAGAAGATTAGGGATTTCAAATGAGTAGTTCAACTGAATTTGAGTGGGTTAAAATGAGTTGGTTATTAAATTGGTCAAATATTCTTTGGGTTGGAATTTGTTTGGACGTGCAATTTGAAGTTTTGAACTTAAGTTGTATTTTTCCTTTCTAATTTGTGAAAATCATCAAAATTCTCCCGATCTTATACAATACCAAATGAGCATGATTCATAAGGTGTTGGAATATTTAAGACACCACACCACATTAATAAATCACAAATCTCCATGCTCCTTTTATAAATAAAAAAAATAAGTATTTGCAATTATATGCTATTACAAACTTTTAAATACACACATATACATATATATAATATTTTATGGAGAAATTGAAATTTAAATTAAGAATTTGTGCATATTTTTTTATTTTTTTAAAAAAAGAAAACGTTCATTTCAAATCAAAATTTGAAACTGAATATTCCATATCCTAAGATTAGATGCCTATTAGTTCTCCGCGATTATTTCAGGCTAGCCATTTAATTTGAATTTCACTTTGTATCTCTAAATAAACATTTTCGAATTATAACTTTATTTGTATTAAGAGGTGCATTAGAAGTCTATTCAGGGTACGATCACCTATGAGGTGAAGGCATATATTTAATTTGTTAAACAACAGTGGTTTTGCCATATTTAGTAAATTATTCGGAATTCGTCAAATAACATTTTGTCAATAATCTTCCAGAATATATATATAAAATGGTACAGACAGGAACAAACAAATTAAATGAATTAGTTTATTATCATTTCGTTTTCGTCTTTACTTTATTTATAACACTGGTTTTGCTATAAAATGTGCTCTACTTAAAATGAAGTGTCGTTGTCATGCTTGAATTTGAAAATATTAATAATTTGATTGGTTAATATTATCAGAATCTAATAATTAGATATTGTTTTCTCTTGAAACAACGATGATGTTTACCCAAGCAGGGAAATTCACGTTGTTGAACTATGAGTCAGATGATATTGATGGTTATGTTTTATGATCTATCGAAAATAACTTCAATATTTTTATTAACCGAAAATTAAAAGTGTGTATTTACGAGATTATATTGGTTGTTTTATTGTTGTTCTTCCTTCATGTGGCTACTTGTCAAGACTTTTCAGTTATTGTGCTTAAATTATATTCCCTCTGTTTTAATCTAGTGCAGTAATTTAATTTTGATATGAAATATAAGAAAGTATAACGAATTTTTGAATTTAACTATTTTAAGTTAACTATATAAAGTACTTTTTTTATTTTAATTTGTATAATATTTTCTACATTTAAGATTCAAATAATTTAATTTTAACTGTACATTTGAATATAAAATCTTTAAAATTTTAAAATAATAATATATATTTAAAAATTATGTAATAATTAATTTAAAATGTTTTAAAAACATGAAAAATTACTGTTAAATAGTAATTTGTTTGTCTTTCCAAATTCGAAGACCACGTATAAATTAGGGCAAAGAAAATATAAAATATACCAAATTACTTTTTATTTTATTCTTTAATTAATATAAGTTACTAAATATATAAAACTATATTTTCTTTTTAAAAAAGAATTAAGACATGTAAATTAAAACGGATTTGATTTCTTTACTTATTTAACCTTTGAAAGCTGGCCAGGTGTCACCAACCCTTTATGCCATGTCGCAATCCTACTGGTGTCACGAAATGTTCCTTTTACCATTTATTTATTTTAATATTAAAATGCTTTTCAATATTTTTTTGATAAAAAAATACTGTAGTAATATACTCCGTACAATTCGGAATTCAAATTCATTTAGGAATTCTAATTTACTAAGTTTTATCCTTTCCTTTTCCTAGTGGGTTAATATCATATACTATGAAATTGGCAAACCGTATAGAGATCACTGTCAACAAACTTATGATAGAGACTCCATAAAGGAAAACAGAGAAAAAAGAAAAGAAAATGGTAACAAACCTTTTGGACAAGTTTAGTAATTTTCTTTATGTTAGTGTAACAAAGTCAAAGAGCAAAGTCATTTCTGTGTAGGAGTAGTCAATACCAACCAACTAGGGTTGTGATCGAGTGTTCTTAATTAGAAGTTTGTGGTGTTCGAGTCATCTGTCATATATTAGTTGATCACTTTTCTTTTTATACGCATATTATGAAATTATAAATAAGAGGATAGTTTTACCAAAATTCACCCCTTAAAAACTTTTTTGACTTTATAAACAAGTGTGAACATTTTTAAAAAGAATTAATTGCAAGGATAATATGGGAGGGGGGGAAACAATTAATGTTTTTTGATTTAGTAAGATGATCAATTAATATGAGACAACATCAACTAATGAGGCAGAGGAAGTATTTAAAAAAAGAAGTTAATACCAGCTGCAAATACTCAATAAGCAGTTAATGTTGTATAATAAATATTTTAGTTAAACTTGCCCCCATTTTTAAGGAATAAATTAGAGATAAATGCTTTAATTAAACTGTTCTAAAGCAAGTTGGTGATGCAGATCTTGAAAAGATTCTTCCCAAGGTTCTCTTGTCTTTGTCTCCCTGAAAACCTCAGCTCCTTATACCAACTTGTACTTAAACTAGATATTTTTGGAGTTCTTCTAAAGATACGTTTGTTGCCATATCTACACTCTTAAACCAGCCAGAGATTGAATACATAATCTATCAAACAACATTGTTTTTTTCCTGACATAAGTTAAATTCTAAACTAAATATTTTGTTCGTACGGAGTAATGAAATGGAGAGAAAGTGTAATGGTCGGAGATGAGCCAAATTAAAAATTATTCACACTACTACGTATTTGAAAAAAGACACGGATTAAGTTCAGTTAAAATTTGAAACATTTACTTGTGAGTTACCAAAGTGGGATCCCAAAGAAAGATGTTGGATGCTTCAATCCCAGAGAGTTTTCACATGTGCCTATTGCTTGTATTAAGTATTATTTTAAAGTTGTGAAAGTATATATTCCGTCGAAAAAATAACGTAAGTTTAAGGAAAGTACTATTCCAAACAAGCAAGTGGAGAGAACATAATAATTGAGGGATATTTCACTTTTTGTTCTCTTTGCATAGTAGATAAGATCAGTACCTAGGGTCTACACATCTCATTTTGTTGATTCATCAATATTGTGGGGGTCATCATGAGGTGCTATATCATTTTGCAATTTCTTTCATATTTTTATGATGAAAAATATGTAGCTTGAAATATTGATCAAAGTTACTCTCGGAAAATAAAATGTGACAAATAAGTTTGGATCCCATTTTACAATTTCTGCGCGTGCTGCAAATAGGAGTGGCTCCTCTTGTTTGACAAGTCATGGAATTCCACATTTCCACTGGCTGATTTTCTTTTCTTCCTTTGGGGGACTGCGACAACCATGCACGTTTTTACCTTTACTTTTCTTGTTGTACATATCTGGGATTTATTACTAATTAATTAATGTTTGTTTGTTTAACCATTCATAGAATTTACCTTTAAACCTTTGCTTTATCAGTTATCACATAGTAACTCGGAGGTGATCATCCTATAATTTATCCAACTCGCTCTAATATACGATGTGCTACATATCGTCAATCTCCCGTCTCCTTGAGATATTGATCCAAGATATTTGAAATTTTTTCTTTTGGATATGACTTGTACAACAAACTTAACTTCTACCTAGCTCCATCTCATATGTTACATTATTGAACTTACATTTCAGATACTTTGCTTAAAGTACTAAATTTGATGATCGCTTAACTTTGAAGACCTTTGCAATTTGAATATAGGACATTTATCTTGACTTCAAAAAGATTCAAGTTGATCTTCATTACTAGTCTAAAATAAGAAGAAAACATGAAGCCATACTTTGACGAAAAGGAGTTAATTATACCATGGGAAAACAAGAAAATGGTAAACCATCATCTCGGGCCTTTAATTAACTACAGTTTGGAAGACTTGGATTGCTTTATTTAATTTTTTTATTTTTTATTTTTTTTAAAAAAAAAACCTTACCTGGTGCTGGCAAAGACTTTGACATAGCCCTACCAGGTTTATTATACACAAAAAAAAAATACAAAAAGAAGGGAAGACTTGGATTTCTTCAGATCCATGTTTGGTTAAATAATCTGAAACTATTTTTGGCAATACTTTGCCTTAATTAAGCATGATCAAGGTTTCAAAAGTATTTAGAGAGTTTTTAATTATTACACTATAATTTGGCTTTTTAGAAATTTGGACAAACTACTAAAAGTCATAGTATAACGCTATTTATTTTAATTAATCCAATTCTTTATTATCCTATTTTTTTTCTTTACTTGTCTTATAATTCCACAATTAATTACTGATCTATAATCAACTTTTATTTTCAAAGTTGACCGAAATTCAAAAAGGAAAAGAGTGAAGCAAAAGTGAAAATGATAAGATCAGGGAGTCGACCGATCAGTCGCGTATCTTCCTATCTTACTATTCAATGAGATACTTCTTTCGTTCACTTTTAATTATTAATTTTAACGTATTAAGAAAAGACAGTTATTTTTTTTCTTATTTTATCCTTATTATATATTATTTTTTAAAACATAATACTATACATCAATTAATATAGATAGTGCCGTAAAATAGTCATGTCAATCATTATTTTCTCTTACTGTATGTGTCAAGTTAAAATATGACAAGTACAAGTGAACGGAGAGAATAATTCAATAGTTAATTATAACCAACAATTTTTTTTCAAAGTTGATGAGGGATTTCAAAAGAAAAAGAGTGGAGTAAAAGTGAAAATGATAAGAGGGAGTAGATCGATCAGTTGCATATCTTCTTATCTTATTATCCAATGCGATACTACAAATGTGCTTTGTAATGGAAGGAAGTTTAATTATTAATGCTTGTAAGTTGATGTAATTAATTAGTCACGTTTGGTTCTATCATCAACATTATAAATTACTTTCTCTTGGAACAACTGTGATGTTAACAGGAGAAGGATGATTCACGAGGTTGTATTAATTAATTCGAATCTGATGACGTGGCTTGCCCTAATTGGAATACTTCATATGAACCCACTACACACTAATCCCTTCTTTTCTCATTATACTTAAATTAATTACTAGTTTAATGTTTAAACTAATTGATTCGAATCTTTTCTATATTTTCTTAAAGTCATTATCAGTTGTTTTTTCTTCTTCTATATCCTCTTTACTTTATCAAAAGACCCTTTATGCCAGGAAGCGTTACCAATAAACCGACCCCATAAAGTCGAACATATATAAACATTGATATATATATATACAATTTATTATATGACCAATTGACCATTTTTATACTTGAATCATCTTAATAATTACGTTATATATTCTATTAAAATCAAAATGAAAGTATATAAATATCTTTATTTGTAATAGGAGGTTGTAATCAGTGACAAGCTAGAAATTTTAGTGTATATATATATATATATATATTTCTAAAAAATTGTTTTTGACCTATATACACAACATTATTTTCTATATGCATAGTATAATTTTTCAAAGTGATCACCCTTCCGTAAATTGTAGTATTAGTAAAACAACACAGTTTTAATTGAAGGAGATTTTTGACATCGCCGTTACGTTACGCGCATAAAAGAGTCAGATTCAGATTGGTCTCAAAATTGAAGGGCTATATAAATTGCCATTTTCCCAGAAAACTGGAGCTAGATGGTCAAAAAGATAATACTAAGGAGGCAACAGAGATTAGAGTAAAGTAGATTGGAATCTGATGATAAAACGAAGAAGTTTCCACCATCAAAACTTTTAACATGTGCTTATTCTTATATTATAGTATATTATAACTCCTATTATTTTAACTAGTATTAATTCCTATTATTATTATAGAGAAGAGTGTGAACACAATAATTGAGGAACATTTAATTTCCACCCCGTTTTTGTATTTTCTTTTTATTTCTTCATATTTTTGGCAGTCAACTCAAGCAGCTATAAAGACACAAGAATTCGTACACTTGACCATCTGAGATCTAAAGCATTTTGCCTCTCTAACTAATTAGGTAAATTAATCTTCTTCCCATTTTACAAGACCTAACTTTTTTCTCATTTAAAAATACAAATCTATGTATGATACTGATTTAGATTTGAATTTTGCAGCAGGATCTAAGCGTTGATTACAAACTGATCAATCACTAAGAAGACGATAATGGATACATGGTGGTCTGAAATGGTATGAAAACTCTTATATACTGCCTTGTTGTAAAGAGTAGTAATTATATTTGATTTTATGTACCGATAGTTATTAAGCATTTAATCAAATATTACAGGAGACAAGCAGTATGAATGATCACAACTTTGTTAATCAGAGCCAGACGATGACACCATTTAATGAATTGCCTTTCAATTCTAGGCCCTTTTCTACTTTTTCTCCTCCCTCCAGTGTAATTTCTAATTATAGCTCAATGCCAGCTAAAAACCAATTCGAAAATTTGAATACCTTTAAGATCGTCAAGCGTGAGGTTCCATCAGGAACTACAATAAACTTCTCTTCTTCCGTTAATTCTATGGACGATTCTGATTTTGGTGATATCGAGGCCATGGGATTTGGTGCTGCTGTTACGACTACTACTGATCAGAAGAAAAGTTACAATAGAACAAGTGTTCAGGCACAAGATCACGTTCTAGCTGAAAGAAAGCGAAGAGAACGCTTAACTCAGCGTTTTATAGCTTTATCTACCCTCATTCCCAACCTAAAGAAGGTAATTATATATATATATATATATATATATTCCTGCTTAAATTAATTTGTGCTACCTGAAAAAGGAAAGAACATTTGATGTATACCATTTGAAATTGTTTTTATTTTTTATGAGTTATTTGGAGTGAAAAACAAAATTTTGGGGTTTTTTGAATTCCCAAATTCAACTTCTAAAGTTAAATTCTGGAATAGTGTGTCTCATCAATTCTATGTCCAAGGAGTTTTCTGGAATAAAATAAAAATTATTCATGCCAAAACAGGCACCAATTATCTTAATTGTGATAGTCCTTGTAGGTACAATCTTCAAATAAACTACATCTTGTCAAAAATCAGCTAGTTACTTTATAAGAATTTACCTGATTTTTGTTCTGATGATTGAAAAACCATCATAAATATGTATAGTAATAGTGTATATAATAATTAAATTGAAGCCCTCTTGATCGTGTTTTTTGGGTGTTATTCTTAACAGTTGGACAAAGCAACAGTACTGGGAGATGCTATCCAATATATAAAACAGCTGGAAGAACAAGTAAAAACACTTGAGGAAAAAAACAAGAAATGTAGCGAGCAACCGGAGATTCCAACAGCAAAGAGACCTCGATTGGTTTCCACTTGTGACGATTCATCGTCGTCTGGCGAAATATCCAGTGTTAGCACAGATAGATCATTGCCAGATATTGAAGTTAGAGCTTCAGATGGAAATATTCTTATTAGAATTTATTGCAAAAAACAAAATGGGATAATGAAGGAAATATTCAATGAAGTGGAAAAACTGCATCTTTCTATCATTAGTTGCAGCGTTATGCCTTTTGGCTACAACACTTCACACATGACTATTATTGCTCAGGTACTAATTCAAAATTGAACTCCATTAATTGCTTATCAAACTATACCATTAATTGCTTAATTATATATCTTTTCTAATACTAATATTTTTGTCCGTTTTTAATTCAACAGATGGATCATAAATTAATAACAAGCGTGACACCAAATCATGTTGCGAATAGAATCCGAGCGGCGATGATGAAAGAAGAAGCCAACTCCTTTACAGCATAGCGAAGAAGATTATATAATTAGAAGTTAATTAAGGTCTGCAGATCTGTTTTTGCGGATCGGATTAAGATCACCTGAAAGTGGGGTCATAATGACTTGGTTTAGGGTTAATGGTTTCCATAATTGGATACTTTAATTTGCTTTTTTGCGGGTTAAAAAATTGGACCCCGTTTTGCAATTAACTCACGTGCTAAAATTGAGACTTGGCACTATCTTTTTGACAAGTCATGGAATTCCACTAATAATGGTCTTGTTTTCCTTAAATTTGTCTTCTGGGGATAAAAATGACTAACTAGTGTGTTTGTACTATTTTATTTATATGTATGCACTCTGTCTCCACCATGTAATGTAATAAGGATATGTGCAGAGGATTTTTTGTGAAAAATCTGAGCATGTATTTTTTTAACAATGTTGAAGGTTCTTGTTTTATTTCATGTGACAAAACTAATTTGATTCCAAGATATTTGAAAATTTAATTTATAGTCACACAAATAAAATGAATACGTCCATTTGACCAACAAATCATTCAACCATCATTTTGACCAGTCTTTCTCCTTCTTGACCTCCATTGTTGTTCTTCTGGGCATCCATTCATTCATGTACAAACTACCCGAAAGCAAAAAAAAAAAAAACAAAAAAAACGAGAGAAATCGATGGTAATGGGGCTCCTGGTTGTTGGTCAGAAATCAAATAAGACGAGAAAATTATTTTATTTTATTTCTAAAAAAATCCATGGAACAAGCTATTAGAAATCAGGGATGAGGGATTTTCAATGTTTTTTTTTTTTTTTGGGAGATGTGTGGAATAGAAAGTGGGAGTGTATAAAAAGGCATGTGTTGATAGAGAAGGAGCGTCTAATTTATCTCTGAACTTTAAGAATGATTTAAATTTTATTACTTGTTGTAACATGAAGTATCATTAGGTGCTAGATTATGTAATTAGAGACCAATTGATGTACTATTATAGTTGCTTCCGTATGAGAATTTGACATAAGTGAGTTAATTTTGTAATGGCAAAGTCTAATTTGATCTCAATTATTATGAGACAGAAATGTTAGACCATTTTGCACCGTTCAAAAATTATTTTTAACCTTGTTCCCTTTTTTTAATTGGAAGCCCTTTGTCCCCTTTTGTCTCCTAAAGTGTACTTTTTAAGACAGACCAGAACTGTAAAGAGTGAACACTAATCCCATCATTTTAGTGTGAATGGACAGGATAAAGTATTTTATTTCGATATTATTATTCCTATACCATCACTCAAATCACCCTAATATTATGGGGAAGTAATTTATAAAGTCGCATTCGCAGTAACCAAATGAAAGATCCAGAACTATATGAGTGCTTCAATGAGACATGGTAATTTACTAATTTAGCCAATCTCAGAACCTGAAAGTAATTAAGCAAAAGAAAATGAAAAAAACTAAAAAACAAAATCACCAAATAATTTTTATTCCCTCTACTTTGTTTACGATGAAAACGTAACCCAAGAATCGAAATCCCTTGCATTGTACTAGCATGACTGGAGAGGTTAATATATGTAAAGATATGATTTTTTAGCGCTTATCTCGTCCTATGAATGAATTAGCTTTGGCCTAGCATAGAATATATAATTAAGTAGACTTGCTTAACCTGATACACATAATTGGAATCTTTGTTGCATCGAACCAACAACACACAAAATGTTACATAAAATTCCTTATTAATGGGTCATAAAATTCCTCACACACAAAATGTTACATGTCCAACTTTTTCTGTTTCTGTTTAATTTTCACTTTTTGAGGTATGTCCAGGCATCTTTTGAAAAGTTAAATTTTCATTTTAAATAATGATACAGTAGTACCTAAATATCCAACCATGTGTTGTACAGAAAAATTAGAAATTAAACAACCGACCAACATCAAATTAAACGACTTTTAGTCCTATAATAATTTCTAGAAAACGTAGTTTTACTAGAATCAGGTGGTCTGCTCTACGCGTACTTTGACTCAAAAATCTTCCTCACTCTACCGTACCATTTGGAGTTTAGCTAGAATTTAAGGTTCAAATTGTTGGGTTATGACAGTGATTAGGGCATCATGCAAAATCTTACAATTGCGAAGCATATTTGTAATAAAATTAAATGACAAATAAAAATATATTAAAGACATAATCTTATTATATGAAAATTAATATAAAAGAAAATTTTAAAATCGTTGAGAAAATAAATCTCCCCATAAACAAAACTTTTAAATGTCTACATTGTGGATTCTATTGTGTTATGTTATGAGAATAAGGATATTCAATTTATAGATCTCTAAACTTTTCCTCCAAAGAAAGAATAAACCAAATATGGAAGAAAAATTATATTTTTCTTTCAGAAAAAGTTCAAGCATTTATGGTAATACTTCGACTTTTTTTTAAGAAAAAAAATAAACTTCAAATAAGAAAAAAAAAATCAGGGTAAAACCCTAACACAAATATATATACTTTTGAAGTGCTCACAAGTCACATATATGATATAACTACTAGGTTTGGTATGAACATGCAGTAAGATTCCTTAAACTTTGGAATACAATGTACTACATATTTTCTTCAACCAACATAATATCATAATGCAACTCTCCTAATTAAGGATGTAGACACCGGCCATGTAGCTTTTACCTTTTCTTTTCATTGTTGACTTTCAATTTTCGCTATGCAAAACTGATCACTAACCGATTAATCGAGATTTATTTGTATATGTACAATAAGAGAGTCGAATAAACACTCGTTAGTAAGAGAATTAATTGAAAGCACTTGAATCCTAGACATCTAAATCAAGATGTAATGATCACAATATTCCTAATACATTAGATTTTTCACATTTTGCAACTTTCTTCATCATTACACTACATTAAAAATAATCTTTAACGGCAATAGTTCAATTGCTGCTACATATATATTTTTAGCCCCAATTAACACTCTTTGTATATGTTCCTAAAACCTTTAACGACATTGGATCTAATGGCACTTAACTAATATCGTTGAAGACTTCAACACTCTTTATTAATGTGTCTATTTATTGCCGCTAAAAGTTGCTTTATAACATTCTATTTAATCCTAAAAATTATAGAATTGAAGCTAACAGATATTTCTTCATTTTACATTAACCTTCAGACACAACCATTAGTTTTCAAATATATATATATATAGAAAATTTATTTTTCACAAATAAAAAGAAAGAAAATAGATTTAACAATTTAATTGTCGAACAATATATTAAAGAAATATCAAGTTGAACCAAGTTAGTTATGGGAACCAATAATAGTCCAGAAATCATGGCCAGTTTGGTGGAAATTTGAAGACAGACGTGCCATCAATGTCAAATCCTATCCAAAATTAGGAAGAGAAGAAATGAGTGACAAATTTTGCCCAAGTTGTCTGCAGACTGTTCTCACGTTGTTATGTCCTCCTGTTTTTTCCTCATATGATTTTCAAATTCACAAACTAGTACTCCTTCATCATTTGACTAATTAATTAGAATACTAAATCGTGACATTATAAATGTGAGGCATGGACAAAGTTAATTCCAGCTATTCCTTTTACTGTGCATGTTAGCCCTCCTTAGAATTGAGGGATTTATAATGTTCAAAATAACATAGTGCAACAACAGATAAATGTAATCTGGTGGTATAATTTTTTTACACTAATAGTGTAATTATGTATTCCCATGGTTCATTTTCACTTGTTACATTTCACTTTAAGAGATTCAACTGCATGAACTATAGCCAACATTTTAAGATATATTTTTTATCGTATTAATATGAAAATAATTATACTTTATAGTATTTGTCATATTATTTTGGAACTTTTAAATTTTAATCATAAAATACTAAATTAATTTAATTTAACTTAACTTCAAAAATTAGTTAAATTAACTCTTTAAACTCAAACAAAATTACGTAATTGTCATTTTATAATTATGTCATAGTCTTTAATCTTTATTTCTACACCTACGAACAATGCATCCAACAATTTATAGTATTATAAAATAGACAACCACAAATTAAAGGAGGTAAGATGTGTCCATATTTTCAAGTAGAATATTAATAGATGCTGTTTCTTGTTTTGGAAAGAACTATCAATTCAAAATTTCGAGAAAGACCAACAACCGAGTTGATGTGAAATACAAATAAAAATAGTTGCTATATATGTGCATGTTTCACCTATCGTCTTCGTTTCCCCATTCAGTTGTAATATTGTAAAATTACTTGCGCCTCGAAATTTAATATGACGAAATTTATAAAATAATACTTAAAATATATCGATCATTAAAACTAAAACACTATATTATCTTACATACAAGATTACATAGTAACGATCATTAATAATGTAAAGGAAAATGATAATTATGAATATTTTCAATACTTCTCTCGTTTTTTATTAAGAACACCATGTTTTTACAAAAGTTTGAGACCACTTGTTATATCATGTGACAGATCGAGAGTTTATCTAAGTTTAGATAGTAAAGTAGAAGGATGTTTTTAATGCTGTCAATAGTTCACAGACAAATTAATTAAAACTAATAATTTGCCTCAAATTCAGGAGTATTTTTCTATTCTTCTCTATAAATTAAAAAACCTTAGAAGTTCTACAAGTTGAAATGTTGAAGAACTCTCTCGTTCTGAAGATTGAAGTTTTACTTAATTAATTCTCTAGTTGTTTCTGAAAGATATATATACTTACAAGAGATGAAAACTCATTTTGAAAGAATCATCACGAGACACAAGAACAAAACTGTCATGTACAGTATTTATAAATTAATAATGTAATCAAGTATAATATATTGATATGTTTATGGTTAATTACGTCAATAATTTTTTTCATTTTTTTATGAATTTGATCACGTTTGGTATCATATAATTTAATAAAATTATCTTCCATTTGAACATATCGATGATGTTAACCATAAAAAGGATAATTCACGTGGTTGCAAGTCCACTCACCCATTCCTTCTAGTGTCATTTTCCTTCCTTAACTATATATATTTTTCCTTTGTTTATTCTTCATATTACCATATGTGTCCCTTCAGTAAATGGTTGCGTTGTCAACACCACCTAATGTATCTACACTTTAACATTTAAAATTAATATAGAATATAGGAACCTAATTTCCTTATTTAGTAAATTCATAATTAGTATATATACTAGATGATATGTTAAAAATATTTAGAGGAAAAAATAAAAAGGTGGGACTTAACGTCGTGTCGTCATCTCATATGGAAAGCTTCAAAAATTATCGGTGACTTCATGTAGAGTAATAGTAAGTGTTGCTTTCGGACATGAGAAATAAACGGACATTGTAACAACTTGAATTTCTCAACACAACACTAACATATTTTCCCTCCGTTTAAAAAAAGAATGATATAGTTTGACTTGAAACGGAGTTTAAAAAAAAAAAAAGACTTTTTAATCTTGTGGTTCTAAATTAAAGTTATGTCAAATGTACCAAAATGCTCTTAATCTTGTGACCTTAAACATGTCACGTGGAAAGTTGAAGTTAAAGTGTGGCCAAAAATGGAAATGGGTCATTCTTTTTTAAACCGACTAAAAAGGAAATTAAGTCATTTTTTTTTAAACGGAGGGAGTATTATACTTTCGGAATCTCAATTACAACTGAGAATTGAAATAATAAGATAACAGTGAACAATACTAATGGAAAAATCTTAAAATTACTGAAAAAAAGATAACTAGAAGGGAATGAGATAGTAAAATATTAATGGAAAAATCTTAAAATTACTGAAAAAAAAGATAACTAGAAGGGAATGAGATAGTAAAATATAATAGGAAGATGAGAGGATAACAAACTAAACCAAAGGTTCAAAACAAACATAAATGTACAAATACTATATCTGGAAAGAGTGGATGCTTAATTTAATTATTAAGGAAACAGAATTGCTTATTAAATTTCTATTTTGGCAATCTACATGTTTATTAAAAATTTATATGGTACAGCTTTAATATGATTGGACACTATTTTAGAGTCCAATATATATATATATATAATAAAAAGGATAGTACTCAGTTGATATCCAATTAAAAATCTTAAAATAAATACTAGTATCTATATGGTTAGATATTGAGAGATAAGTTTCACTTAATGACCCATTAAACTTTTGGGATTAGGACGAGATTACCAGCTGAACCTCCCCTAGTTAAGGATAATGTCCTTCCTAATTACTCATATTTTTGACAATCCAAAAGAAGATTAAAATAGTGTTGTACAAAAGGACGGACAAAAAAAACCCTTCAAAATGGGGACATTAAAGTATTTAAATACTCCTTAGTTAAAAAGGAAATTAATTTTACTTGCCAAAAGTGAGGGAAAAAGATATTCACCCTGTTTTTTTTAGTTGTTATGTTGGGCATTTCGAAAGTTAATTTGATTTGTTTTTAAAGTTAAATTAGATTATATTAATTCGATATTTTAAATTAAATATTAAACATATAAAATCATACGAAAAAATATTATAAATTACAATTTTTTACATATCAATGTAATGAAAAAATATATCATAAAATGTCAGTCAAAGTTCTTATCATTTTACTCTAAAAAAACTGTGATAACTAAAAAGGAACGGAGGAAGTACTAAATTTCTGAGGCAATGTACATTCATTAAAAAAGGATATTAATTGAACACCACTTTTCACTTTTAGTTTTTTAGCTATTCTCAAACTATTCTTGAAAATAGAATAATTCAAAGTAAAATCATAAATATAAGCAATTAACTGTGTTGAATTTATCACCAAGAAAATATAAATGAAAAGCAAAAATGAAAGAGATTTACAATAACTCTCTTAAATATTAAACAATTAACTTATTTGAAGTATTAAAAAAAGGCTCAAAAAATTATTTATTATGGACTAGAGGGAGTCTAAGCTAAAGGATCGGTGATAAATTGACACCAATTTCAATCGATCTAGGAAAATAGAACCGTATTAACAGATAATTAACCTGTAGGCTATTAGTTATCTTTCCATTTATTTTCTCGATAAATATTATTTATCCATTTTTTTTATAAATAAGCTAGTGGGTTAACGAACTTATGATTAAGACCCCAAGTTTTTTTTTTTTAAAAAAGACAAAAAGACAAAAATGCTGTTATAGTTATAATAAAGCGATGTTAATTTTAGAGAAATAATGACAATTAATAGTCATTTTCAGAATAAAGAATTTTAATTACCAACAAAGGCGGAGTCAGGAATAAGAGTTAAGGGAAAACTAAATTCCCTTTTAAAAAAATGAGGCAGGCAACTCTAGCGTGAAAAACATTTCCTTTTTTGATTGTGACCCATCAATCAATTTTATTAGTGATTTACAAGTCTATATATATATATATATATAATTTTTAGTATAAATACGAAATCTATGAAAAAGTTATTGAATTCGTCTGAATCTATGAACCTCACCTAGTTGCGCCTCTTGATTATCAACCAACTGCAGTTGTGATAACTTAAAAGAAATCCATTATGGAAGTGAAATAAAACCACCTGTTTAATAATTAAAACCAGCATAATGGAGTTAACCGCAGTGACGACACCCCAACGTCAACAAATGTCGTTGGAGAGAAACCTAAAGTAAATTGGTTGGCTTAATTTATTAGCATCTTAATTAATTAATAATACCAATAAACTTTAAGTTTTGGTTATGCTAATGACCAATAGGTATTGCGGCGTCAATATTTTATATAAAACTTGCCTCAGTTTTTTCTACAAATAAATTACAGACTACAGCTCTTTCTTGTTCAAATGAAGTTGGTGACCACAATCTTCAAAAGATCTACATTAAAGTTTTTTTCTTTTTGCCTTTATAAAATACTCAGTTCTTAATACCAACTCGAGCAAAAGATAAATAATTTTGGAGTGAAAATAATAATAATATACATTTAACCTGCCGGCCATCGCTTTACGTGCGAGAGATTGAAAACACTTTATGGTTTATTTGGTCCCTCGGTGATGTAAATTTTTATTTTAGCCTTTAATGATATTTAATTAAGTACATCTAGCTTTAATTACTTGAAAATTTGCACTTTGAATCCCCCTTTATATGAATTTCTCAAATTTTCTGAATTATTAAATATTCCATCATTTGATAATCCATGTATCATGTAATTAAAACTTGTATTATTACGTCATATTTGAAGTTAACAAACTTCAAAAAATAGTACAAATATAGCATATTCTCTACATATTTTTAAAGGGATAAAAAACACATATCTATTTTAATTATTTAAATAATAAGGATATAATTAAGTGTTACTATCCCTCTCTAATAATAATTATGGATTTGGAAAATCTTCATTAGGTTGCAACATGGATTTGGAAAAGTTGTGAAATTTAATCAGATACGTAATGATAAATATTCATTAATTGAAAAAATCGGAAACTTAAAAGTCATAAGTATTGAATTGGATATCCACAAATTAGATACATGATCTTTGCTTACAATGCCCTTTCAAGTTGAACTTTTATAAGTCTTAATTAAAACACGGGAAGATCAAATAAGGTGATTAATTATGACGTGTTAAATATACCATACCTTTATTATAATATATGAAGCATCGGGTATGAGGCCAAAGTTTCTTTTGAAAAAATAATTCAATGACCGAGTAATCATTTTAATACTATTTTTTTTAAGCAAACGAGCCTAACTTCTTCGTTTTATTTTATGATGTATTTTGATAGAACAAAAAGCTTAAAAAGAAAGAGTATAGCCCTTTGTATTTTGCATGCCTGCCCTAAGTGTACGATTTGGCACTCAATGAATTGAGTTAAATTCTAATCCACAAAATCTATATTAAATTATTTTTCTCATCTGTTACAATATTGATGAACACAATAATTTAATCTCTATGTTAGTGAAAGATAATAAATACTCCTATGTCTCTAATTACTTGTTCATTTTTGAATTGACATACCTATTAAGAAAATAATTAATGACATAGTGAGTTTACCATTTTACCCCTATTAACTATGAAGTGGGTGAAAAGTTCTACATTTTTAAAAGTAATTAATCATTTAATTGAGGGTATAATAGGTAAAAAAAAATTATTATTTCTTGATTTGTCAAAATGGACAAGTAATTAGGGACAACTATAAAAGAAAAAGTGAACAAGTAATTAGAGACAGAGAGAGAGAGTATCTTATAAAATCAATCAACATAGGCATAAAAATTGACCCAAATCACCATAGTTAACAAAAAAAAGCGTAGTTCAAAAACAAACTATAAATATTTGTGTGGGTATTGATAATTAGTGAAAGTAAAATGATAATTTTTTTAAAAATAATTATTTCTAAATATATAACAAATATATTTTTCAGGATAGACTAAAACTAAAAATTCATTACAAATTAAAGTTTGTTCTCCATCCGTTTACTTTTATTTTTCTAATATACTAAAAATATACTATATTCTCTATGACTTATCTAATTGAAAAATTAAAAAATAAATTATCATTTTATACTTATTTTACCCTTACTACTAAGTATTATATTTCATTTCCCAATATTTAAATAATTTCGACTAACAATTAGAATATACTCCTACAACAAATTAAATAAGGGAAGTAGTGTATTCACATGGGTACGCGCAAAATACTCGGTTCAAAAATGAACCGCTACTGCCAACAAAAGACGCGGGTGGGTAAATCCCGGTTTGGTTAAGGGACGAGAGTGGTCAAAAACTTAATACGGACTCCCCCAATTATTATACTCTCTCCGTTTTATTTTATGTGAGTTAGTTTGATTCGGAAAAAAAAAACGAACACTTTTAAAACTTGTGGTTCAAAATGAATATTAGAAAATTTTGTGGTTGTAAATCATTTCATTAAGAATAAAATAAATATTTTATTGTTAATGTATCATTCTTTTTTTAACACAAAAATAAATAAATAAGTCACATAAATTAAGACAAAAATACCAAATATAAACTCTATTTTATTTCCATTGATTAATTGAATTAAGAGAGAGAAAATTGAAGCTTCCTTTTTCACACGTGCCCTATTACTTGTAATATTTTATGTATTATTATTTCTAAAGAGCAATAATCATAGAGAGTGAGAACACAATATTTAAATTGATTTTCAATCTTTTTCCTCATTTCTTTTACTTTCTTTCCAGTCAACACAATAATTCAAGCAAGTACAAGTATAAAACACACAAGAATTCTTGACAGACAACATCTGAAACCAAAAGCGTTAATTTCCGACGCTTAATCAGTGTTCCTCAAATATACTAATTGTGATTTTGGAATCAGGCACGATCTAATCATTAAAGATATATACATCTCCTCAATAATGGATATTTCATCAGCTACATGGTGGTCTGAAATGGTAAGACAAAATAATACTCCTATCTATGAGCATGCATGTACTGATCTACCTAGTCCTTTTTTTTCTCCATGTGAATTGTTATAGCTAGATACCTTGTGGAGTAGTAATTAGTAACATTTTATTTGACAAATACAGGATGTTATGAATATGAATGATCTTCAATACATTGATCACGGCCAGATGATGGCCACATTTGATGATTTTCCATTCAATAATGACCTATTTACCTCTTGCACCTTCGATAATATTCAAGCTGCTGGAATATTTGAGGAGAATCCAGCCTTTTGCAGTTCAACAAAAGCAATTTACCAGAATAATACCACTTTTTCTTCTCCTTCTCCTCCGCCTTCTTCATCCCCCAGTGTTATTTCCTTTTCCAACTCCAATTCGCCATCAGCCACTCCTACTACTACTGCCCAAAACTACTTTAAAAATTTGGATACATTTGTTAAGACTGAGATTCCATCGGGAACTACTTTAAACTTCTCCTCATCAAATACTTCTCCTGATTCTGATTACGATGATAGTAAACAACTATTCCAGGCCATGGGATTTGGCGCTGATGATATTTCTCAGACGAAGAAGAAGATGAATTATAGTAGAACGCCTTTGCAGGCTCAAGACCACGTTTTGGCTGAAAGAAAGAGAAGAGAACGACTCACTCAGTACTTCGTAACTCTCTCCACCCTCATCCCTAACCTAAAGAAGGTACTACTTACTCCTAAATTAGTTTTTTCTTATCTCTTTAGTCATTTTTATGTAACTATTAGCTGGGTAGGGGAAATTAGTCTATGCTCGTCCTTTTTTGGAAGTATCTCTTTCCATTGACCACAAATAAGAGAAAATGAAGAATAAGATCGATATATGTTACTGTAGTAATTAGCAACAACTTTTAGTCATGTTAGTACATTTGATTTGAGCCCTATATTTTTAGGAGTCTTTTGTTGGGTATTATTTGTCCTGAGTTTCTTACCATAAATAGGTTTTCCTTTTAGGAAAAAAAATTTTGGTATATTTCTCGTTTGTCTTCTTACTCATGGTCTTTCGAGGTTCGCTTTGCTAGCTTCCGCGTTACACCTGCTTATCTCGGTCCTAACAAGTGGTATCAGAGCCAGATTCAATGATGGAGTCAGGTTCAGTGGTTCGATAATCGATGATTGAACCAAGTAAGAAAGATGGTGTTCATCTTGGCAGGCATAGTTCTAGCTACAACCTTTTTGACAGTAATAAAGATTTTTGTTGGAGAAATTGTTTCAGAGAGGTTCTCTGTGTTGATACATAGATTTGTAAAGGAGATTATGGAGAGGAGAAGCAAGCTATTGAAGATTATGTGAAGAAGGTGGACAAATTTATTTTGTCAGAAGTTCAGGCCAAGGGGGAGATTTGTTGGGTATTATTTGCCCTGAGTTTCTTACCATAAATAGGTTTTCCTTTTAGGAAAAATTTTTTTGGTATATTTCTCGTTTGTCTTCTTACTCATGGTCTTTCGAGGTTCGCTTTGCTAGCTTCCGCGTTACACCTGCTTATCTCGGTCCTAACATCTTTTAGCTATCTTGTTAAAGATTTACAAGTCAATAGAAAATATAGAGTATATCTAGTTTTAGATAAGCTTAATTAAATAGATCTAGCACGCGAGTTTTATAATCTTGAGATATGTAGTGTGCTTTAATTTTTTTAAGAAAATAATCTAATTAATTAAGGGCTTCACATCTTCCCTCCACTTTGTAAATGAAAATATTGTACACAAAATTCTAAAATAATAGTGTTACTTGGGATTGATTATGGTTTTTTTTCGGTGTTTGTTGATCTCCAACAGTTGGATAAGGCATCAATACTTGGAGATGCGATTGCATATATAAAACAACTTGAAGAACAAGTAAAAAGGCTCGACGAAGAAGCTAACAAGGAACCAGTAGTACCAGTTAAGAGAAGTCGTTTGCTCTCAAATTATGACAATTCTTCAACTTGTAATGAAAACTCCAACAAATCAGATATTGAAGTTAGAGCTTCAGATGGAAATGTCCTGATTAGAGTTTGTTGCAAAAAGCAAGAGGGAATAATAAAGGAAATATTCAGTCAAGTAGAAATGTTTCATCTCACTATTACTAGTAGCAGTGTCATCCCATTTGGTTATGATACAACACACATAACTATTGTTGCTCAGGTACTAACTTAATCTTTCGAAATTCATACAACTATTAGATACTCCAATATAATTGTGTTACTATTTTGCTAAAAGGATTTTTTTATTTTTTTTTGAAACAGATGGATCATCAGTTGAACATGACAACAGATAATGTCGCGAACAAAATACGTTTATCTATAATGAAGGTTATCAATAGCCATGTCTCTAGTTGCATAGAGTAGAATTTCCAAAGGCTATTTAAGGGACAGTGTTAAATTTAGATTAATGTGAGGGTGGGTTTCATGATCGACTTGGGTTTTGGGTAAAAGGTTTTCATTATTGTAGACTGGGGCATTGTTTTTTGTTTCTTTTTTTCGGGTCACAAAGTTGGGACCCGTTTGATCACAATAGCCCCAGTTCTGCTTTTTACAAATGAGGCTGACTCCCTATTTTTTGACAAGTCATGGAGTTAGTCATTTTCTTGTTCTCCTTTGGGGAACTGCTAGCTACAGGCCCATACATGTTTGTTTGTTTTTGGGCTTTAGGTAACTAATTTTTGGCCTTCTGTTGTATACTACTCCACTATTGTTTTTGTTTAATTATGTTGATGGTGTAATAAATAGGAGTACATGTTTATTGGTGTTAATTAGTGGAAACCTTTTATCATCTCTAATTTGGGTATATGAATATGAATAGTGTCATTCTTGTTAGTTCTATAAATTTGTCAAGTAGTGTTTTTTCTTGTAATTTCTTAAATAACACATAAAAATCCATAAATATGAGTGCTCTAAAGAAATTAGTAGCATGCACGTTCTTCTCAATCCTAGCTATAAATTTGCACAATCAAAGAAGATAGACAAATTTCTTAGGTGTACTATTCCATCGTGCCAACAAAAATCCCCTAAGATAATTCACTACAATGGTCTTTCTAAGGAGTTTAATACCCGCACGTACAACAACAACATAATTAATGTAGTCTAACATCAAAATGAGATATCTTAAAGTGGTTGTTTTCGATAGACCCCCAGCTCAAGCTATAACACTTTAAAAAAGAATTAATGGAAATTAAAAAAAAATACAGACAGTAAGAAATTAAAACAATACTCACACACACACACCTTGCCTAAATGTTTCTCTTACACCATCTGAAACTCTATTGCCATCAAAATAACTAATGTGATCCTAAATTTTCCACTCCGTTCTACGAAATTATATTTCTATAACAACGTAATCTCCTTCATAAATTTTCTCTATACGCAATATGAGTGAACTCAAAACATAGGTAATTTTGAATTATTAGTTAAAAAAAAATCCCAGTTAATATGTACATAGTGGCAGAATTATGATACGGTGATGACATTATTTTTTGGTGTCGAAAATTTGACTTCTGGGTAATTTAATTTTTTTTAGGCAACTAATACATAATTTACTGACTTTAGTGTTACAAAAAATAATTTTATGATTTTGGTGTTACAAAAAAGCAAATTTAGTGACCATCGATGAAATTAACTCCAATAACACCCATTTGAATATTAAAATTATAATTCATGAATAGTTTAGGGTATTTATTTTTATGTATTATATCCTAAAAGTATATACGATAGTCTTACTTAACTTTATGAAGCTCTTTCTTCCATTTGACTAAACGTTGTCCAAATTAGAACATCAAAAAGTTTCAACTTCTTCTTTTACTTGAATCAAATAAAGGAAGAAATATAATTCAAATGTTTGAAAAGAGTAGTAGAAAAACATGATGAACTACCATTACCTTTTAGTTAAGTAAAATAGTAGAGAAGACTTGGAATTCCTTAGCACACCCTACTTGAAAATCAACTCAAAAAGTTACTTTAATACTATTCCCTGATGCTTCACATTTATTTAATTTTTTTAATCATATTCCCTGTTCATTTATTTTGCTTTTTTGGACGGTTAATGCATCATTTAATGGGATAATACGAATCCTTTTTGGTCTCAAAGTTGAACAACTTTAAAAAAATAAGAAATTATTCCTGTCAATCTTGATTTAAAAATTATTTGGAAATTCTAGGAAACATATAACTATGTAATTATAGTGATATGTTTATTTTCTCATAACATAATTATAATGTATGTAATTACTCTTTGTTTCATTTTAGTTAAATTGGAGGTAAGAAAAAGGGAAATGGGGGAGGAAATTACAAAGTGGAGCTTACCAAGAAGATAGTTTAACCAATATAACTTAGCTATTAAGATTCTCCCTCTTTGCACTCAGTTCAATATTGATCAAGTAGTTAGTTGACCAGACAAATATAGCAAACAACTTAATGATTTGTTTATTTGAGAAAGTTATTGTTTAACAAATGTATAAAATCAAATTTTGTGAATTATGGACTACACATTATTCATTAACGTTAATATCAATCACATTTAAGTGTCACAATAACACATTTTTCTTATTAATTAATTGAAGAAAATCCTATTTGCCCATCCATAAATTGGTTAAAAATGCCAAAGCTCCATCATTTCTATGATAGATATAACAATAATTGGGCCCAAAAGCCCACAATTGTAGTTCGGTTCGGGTTAGACCGGACCCAGACTGTAGTGGATCATACACTCGCTGAACAGTTTAGTCACTAATGAATTAAGGGTGACAAAAGAGTTTCAAAATGAAGAAAAAGTGACACAAGTTTTAATTATTGAGTAGAGGTGACAATTTTAAAATTAGTGCTAATGACACTAATTTTAAAACCCTCAAGTTATATTATTTACATAAAAGCCTTATTTTCCTCAATTCCACACCCTCCCTTCTCTCCACCCTTCTGCCGCTGACATCCCCTCCCCTGCTGCCATTGTAACCGATGTCGTCACCACTTCCTCCTCTACCACAACCATCAGTTCTTTCTCCATTGCCACCACTCTCTTATTCTTCCTCTTTTACCACCATTGTTGCCACCTCCTTCTTCTCTACCTCTGTCTCAACAACAACCATCACCTTCACCTTCGTTGTTATCACCAACATCTCATTTGCCACTCTACCACCCTCTTTTTTACCTCCCTTGCTACAACAATTATTGTAGTATGTTGTTGCAGCAACTTGAGCAATTGCTGAAAAATCTTCAACAATTGCTGAGCAAACTTTAGCAGTTGCTGAAACAACTTCAACAATTGCTACAATAACTTCAGGAGTTATTGTGACAACTTCAGTTGTTGCTTGATTTTCTACAAAAAAAAAAACAATTCAATGATTTCAACTTCAAAAATTTTAAAATTAATGCAAATTAGTTTGTGAAGTAGGACCAACAAGAGAAAGAAAAAACATGATAAAAAATAATGAATGACAACGATAATGATAGCAACAACAAAGAAGAACAAGTAAATGGAAGAAGAGAAAAAGAAATGAAGAAGAAGAGGGAGAAAGAAATCTTGAAAGAGATTTTAAATTTTGAAATTTAAGGAGATGGAAAACTTTTCAAACATTTTGAAATTAAAAATTGGGTTTATTTTGAATATTTTTAAAAGTTTAGAAGTTTTAACTATTACATTTTAGACCCCAATTATCTTAATCACTAATTAAAAAAGTTTGACTTGATCAATCCTTTTTTGTCACCAATTTTAATTTCAACATTTTTTTGTCACGTCCTCCTCAATTTACTCATGAAACTCGTTCTTCTTTCCATGGATGTCGTTGTTCAGTTATCTTTGATCAACAAAATTGACATGCATGGCGTAGAGAAACGACGAACTCTAAAAAAAACTACCTAATAGAAAGAGGAAGAAGTAGAGATCAATGAAGAAGGATGTGGTTGTTTTGGCAGCAGTGACGACGGTTTCCACCGTCGTAGCGGCGGTGCTTTTGGTGAGGCAATGGAAGCGACGTAGCGAGCAACGGTGGAGGCATGCACAACGCATCCTCCGAAAATTCGCAAGAGAATGTGCAACACCTGTTCCTAAATTATGGCAAATTGCTGATGATCTCGTTGCTCAGATGCACGCTGGTCTAACTTCAACTCAATCCACCCTTCAAATGTTTCCTTCTTGCTTACCTTCACTCCCAAATGGGTACTTACTACACTTTTCATTTCTAGTTTATTCTCTATTGTTGATTACATTTTCCATTTACACCGAGGATTTGGGGAAGAGAGAAAGGGAATATGCTATAAGGTTGGGTGTTTCTGATAGATTTTGAGATCAATTGATATAAATGAAAATCCACATGGAAGTTAAAATTTGCATTCAATTTTAAGTAGATGTGGATATTGAATTTGAAGTCAGTAAGTGCGTAGTACTACTATACTGAAAAACTTTGTTATAGTTAGGAAAATGCTCATCATTAATTGTGTGTATATATATATAATGCCAGTGATGAGAAAGGTCTATTCTATGGGATTAATCTTCGCGGAACTAATTTCATCATTGTTCAAGCACGACTTGGAGGAAGAGATGCACTCATGTCACGTATTGGAGGAAGAAGTGAACCCATTTCGGATCTATACAGACAGGAAATTCCAGTTCCTCCCAACATAATAGAGGCCAGCTCCCAGGTATGTATAATGCCGTGTGCTCTTAGAAATTTAACTTTTTGGTACTTCATAGCAATAGGTCTTATTCAATTGTATGAAACATATTTGATTATAATAAGTGTTTATATGATGAAATTCCTAATTCACCCAAACTTTTAGAAATATAAGACGTCCTCCGTAGTTCTTTTTAACTGATGAAACATTCTAAATACTCACTATGGGTTATGATTAACTCTCTGTTAATACAACTCTGACATACGAAATACTCCCTTCAACATTATCAAATTGAGATTATTATAGAAGCAGCCAGATTAATTGGGTAATCAAACTTTATGAATTGAAGTAAAAGTTTTGATAGTTTAATTATCTCTTTATAAGTCATAACAAAAACTTCTAAGTCAAGTAGGTTAAACTACAATGAATAAGATCCTTATGATTTCGAACTTACAGTGTAAATGAAGAGCTACAAAGAATGTAACCTATTCTAATGACCTGCTCCTTCAATAGAATAGGTCGCCTTCAAAAGAAAGAAATGGTGGAACATGTTAAACATAATAATTTCATTCAATGTGTTCATGACTAGTTTTGTTTTGGTGAATTTCCAATTTTTTCCTAATTGTTTTAGGATATGAGTAGCATTACAAATTCTCTAAGCTGAATACTGAATTTTGATGTCTTATCTGTATTGTTTTAAGAATTTAAATCTTTGACATAGCCAAAAGTTATTATAAAATTTTAGTTTGATTTACTATATTTAAAAATTTGTAGGATACTGCAAGTTGCAACTATGTTATTTTCATTTCTACATAAAATATTTAAACTAAATTTAAGTTTGTGTTAAAAAGTTAATCTGTTAAAGTAAGCATCAATTGTGCATAGAAAGAATGCAGTCATTTCAAAAGTTTGTGAAGCATTTAAGATTACAGTTATTTTAGTGTCACTTATTGTGGTCATTCCTAAATACTGAAATTAGATATGAAAAATGGCATTGGTCATAATCTTAATGTGGCCATATAGGTTTGTTATTGTTAAATTGATTTTTTTTACTGTCCTCTTTTTTTTTTCTATGTTCTTTTAATTTCATCAAATTTTGAAAATCGTAATAAGTTTCTTTTGATGTTTGTTAGACAATTTTACGACTGAACCTTTGTTAAGGTGACATAGAGTCGTGTGACGCAGTTTCTTACTAGTAGTCTTCGCCAGTTAAAACTATATATGATGTTAATTGTTGCTATAGGTTTGAAGTTTTCCTCTTTCAGGAATTATTTGATTGGATAACTGTGGAGGTTGGAAAATTCATCTCCATGCATAGTGAAGGTTTACAAGGAGGAGAAAAAAATCTGGGATTCACAGTATCACCTACAATTGCAGAAGTAGCTGCCTCCAAGGAAACAGCCATTACGTGGAAGGATTCATTATTAGGAGATGCAGTTGAGTCTTTCTATACCTAAGTAGATTTAAATATATTTTCTCTAATGGACCGAGATTTTCTGAAACAAATATATTTTTTGTGCATTTGGAAATTTAATTCACAACATATTTGCAAAGATTCAACTACAAGAAAAGAAATTTAGGTGTATAAGGTTATCAAGCACAATGGCTCGCTCATTTGATGATTTTCCTTTCCACACTTGCAAGCCATAATTATTGATTCACAGTTTTCACATGAATATGTTACTACATCGTAATCTCAGGCAGGGAACAAGTTGTTGAATGAAATCAATATCGCCATGGAGAAGCACAGTGTTGATAAGCGAGTTTTTGCCCTGGTATTCCCTTTTAGTACAGCAGAAATAGTGCACTTATTTACATAGAATCTTTATTAAAACATTGGGTTGCAATTATGCAGGTTGATGATACTATTGGAGTTTTGGCCGGAGGAAGGTATTACAGTAAAGAGAGTGTGGCTGCAGTCACTCTAGGGATGGGCACTAATGCGGCTTATATAGAATCAGCACAATCCGTCGTAAAATGGCCTGATCAGACTCCAAAACCAGAAGAAATAGTAAATTCTGGTGACAACATTTCTAAGTATACCATTCTATAAAATGTTACAATGATTCACTGTAGTCCTTGGTTGTGCAGGCAATTAATACCCAATGGGGGAATTTTAGATCCTCCCATCTTCCAATTACAGAGTTTGATACATTGTTAGATGCTGAAAGTTCATATCCTGGTAGCCAGGTGGATACTTAAACTTTTCTGCCCCCTCAGGTTCCCTGTGATCTCTATGAACTACATTAACTCCTTAATCTCATTTTGTCTTCAGATATTTGAGAAGCTTATTTCAGGTACATATTTAGGAGAAACTGTTAGAAGAGTCTTATTAAAGATGGCTCAGGAATCAGCTTTATTTGGAGATACTGTACCACCTAAGCTAGCAATTCCATATACGTTGAGGTAACATAGATTATTTTTTTTTAATCAGAGACATATACAATGCTTGGGATCTTATGGTTCTTTTTTATAAAACTCAACTACAGCTTTTCTTTCCGAAACTACCTTTAAAATGAATTTATCCCCATCAATTGTACTGCAATGTTGCATTTTTCCTCTTTCTTTGTGGAAATTGCCCTACCAACCAAGCAGCCTGGATGTGCAATGTTTTCTCCATCTTTGTGTCTAATAAGGACAGATATCAAAAATGTTTTTTGGATAGTGTATAGTAATTAATAGATTGGAAGTAAAATCAACTTGAAACAATGGCATTTTAGAACTCCATATTTGTAATTGACATAATTACTGTCATGCTATGATTTCTATTATTGACTATAGCTCTTGGCAGGTCCCCCGATATGGCTGCTATGCATCAAGACACTTCAGAGGATTATGAAATAATTGATGAGAAACTTGGAGAAATTTTTGAGGTAAGGGCAATTAAAGCAGAATTGTCAAATTTAAGTAATTTGCTAGTAAATGTTCCTGCAGTTTCTCCATTACTATTTTTCATTTTTGTAGCACAGGAGGGGGTTAAGTACGTGATTTCTCTAGTTAAAGCGCTTTTTGTGTAGGCGGTTTCATGCATTACACTACATACAAGTAGATTATGTTTACAGATTTTTGCTTGCTAATTAGCAGTCTGCTGATTGCAGATAACTAACTCTACAACCATGGCAAGAGAACTAGTTGCAGAGATCTGTGATGTTGTAGCAGAACGTGGAGCTCGCTTAGTTGGAGCTGGCATCGTAGGAATTGTAAAGAAACTAGACAGACTTTCTAATAGGATTAGCATTATTACTGTAGAAGGTGGTGTCTATGAGCATTATCGTGTTTTCAGGAACTATCTGCATAGCAGTGTATGGGAGATGCTTGGCGATGAACTCTCTGACAATGTGATTATTGAGCATTCTCATGGTGGTTCTGGAGCCAGTTCCATCTATATTGCTGCTTCACAACCATAAACCTCTCAAATTCATAGTAACTTGGCTCTTTAAGCCAGGATAGATAGTTACATCATTTGTATTCTTTTACATCCCAGATCAACTGAGATATTGTTTTCAATATCTTATTATATCTTACAACAAGGATTTGTATTTCGTTTACTGCTTATTGTTTGTGGAAGCAACAAGCTAAGTGGCAGATTTACATACATAATGTGTAAGATTAGATACTATATTTCATTGTGTGATGATTACTAATTATCTTGTTAAGCACATCAATTAATTAGTCCTTCTACAGTATTATACATAAGCTTTAAGACCCTTCTTGTCTTTTTTCTGGTATAGGAAGATGTACTTTTTTGAAGATAGAAATGATGGTGCAATCACAAGGATGAGTCCCCACTACTAGCTTAAAGAAACTGTTACAGAGAGACTGAAAAGGACTAGAGCAGCCAAGGTAAAACACCAATCTGTCTTGTTTGTTGTCTTGAAAAATAAGGTTACCTCTACTTATGGGAAAAGGTTCGATTTAACAAATCGAATTCTTGAATGTTTATATCCCTCCATTCCATAATAAATGAGAAATAACAAGCATAGAGACAAAGGCAACCCCACCACCTCCAAAATTTGAAGACTATTTATATGAAATGTGTTGCTTGATGTTAACCATATTGTATCAATTGTTACTTTCAAGCATCTAATACGTCTAATGAAAGTTGGGCCTATTAGGCAGACTTTTTAGAATATCCCATATGCACAGCCCATAACCATTAAGTTGAAAATGGGAAAAAAAAGTAGCAACTGTTTTTCCTACGACCATATTGATGTACGAGGACCACCATTGATTTATATGAAAATTTTATGTTTTTACTTTAACAGAATTGCAGAAGAAGAAAGGACGAGCACTGACAAAAATAACGTGAATTGGAAATCAATGTTTTCACTCATACATGTTATCTCAATTCTTGGATTTTTAATTTACCAAAAATTGGTAATTACATCCCAAGTCATTAGAATTGGTTTGCAAGGAGTAAAACTATTTTACTTGCTTTGTAGAAACCATTTACTCAAATTTAGTAGGATTTCATATAAACATTCATGATTTTGGGATAATATGATGGTGTTGCGCTTAACTCAACCCAAAATGTAGCTATTAATTGAAGAATTGCCCAAAATGATATACCTCAACAAATATGAGGCTTAAACACTCAACTAGAGGGGGTAATTACAAGTGACCAACATTGACAAATATAACAATATGGATTGAAGGATCTGATTTTGATACCACGTGAAGATGTCACTTTTGCACTTAACTTAGATCTAAAAATTAGCTCATAAGAAAAGGATCGATCAAAACCGTATAAGGATACCACAATTCACTCTCACAACCAATGTGAACTTAACAATTTTAAAAACATGTTTGCATCGTCTTATACCTTATAGATTCATATATAGAAATATTTTTGAATTTTACCCAAATAATATAAAATATTTAAAACAAGTCGATTCAAATAGACTCTAAATCAGTAAATGCAAGAATCATGAATTTACTAGAATTTTTCTTTGAGATATTCACAACTCATGTGAAATTATTCCATCTTATGTAATGTAATAACATCCGAGACCATTATATTCCACATGATTGTAACAAATAATTCAACGTCTTTATTCATATTCAATTACTAGTAACTTTTGCATTAGCATTGACAAGGATATTGGGACAATCAAACTTACATAGGTATTTAAAAGTTTATAACGTTAATAATGGAGTAGTTAGTAAATAATTTGTGATCCAGCATTACAAATATATTAAATATTTAAGTAGATAAAGAAGTCCACTAAAGTAATATACTCATTTGTGATTTTTTTAATTATTTTTCTTGTTGGTTGGACCATGGGAATTGGGATGGACCAAAGAAAGAAAAATGTAGGGCAGTGTATGCCAGAAAGTTTGATTTTTTGCCTCCATAATTTATCGTCGGTCCACTAGAAAAAAAGGTAATTATGAATTATGATCATAATAATTAATTAGATATGATTATCTGTCTCTCTTACACGTTCTCTTTCTAGAGACCCGCGTGCTACTCTGCACAATTAACATAAACTTAGATTCTCTTCTATGGAAATATTTAAGAGACCTTTGACCATGCAAATCTGTTTTGTTTATACATTTTTCAAAATCAAATTAATGGATTTGAGCACCTAGAAAATTTATAAAAATAAGCTTACCAAACACTTCTTTTAATCCCTTTTTTTTTTTAAAACGTTGTTCCAAACAAATTATTGTACAATACTACTACAACAATAACATGTCCAGTGAAGTGAAATCCCATAAAATGTTACACCTTACTACAACCTCGTGGAGATAGACAAGTTATTTTTAAAAGATCATCGGATCAAGTGGATCAAACTCAAGTAAAAGAAGATGAAAACAATAAAAGAAAACATAACGGTTAATAAGGAAAACATTATAAAGTCTACAGGAGAAAAACAATAACAACATCAAAGTAGTATCATAATTCAAATACATTAACACAAGAACTATAGAAACAGATTATTGTACAATGTATCCGGAAAAAAGAAACTCACCTTAATCTAACATTTTAAGTATGTTTCATCGAGATTTAGGAAGTAGTAGTACTTGTTTTTGTTCAAGAAGTATTTTTAGCTAAACATAATTTTCAAAATAATAATTTTTAGTAAGAACATAGCCAAACACAAATTATAATTAATTAAAACATATTTTAATGAAGACAAGGAGTGGAAGTAATTAGATGGTACACCATTTCATTAAAATGAGGGGACATATGCATATGTAATAAAACTAAATTACAGAATGATTAACCTAGACTAATGCAGAGGACATATGCTAATGACAAGTTACACGCATTTGCGGCTTCAGAAATTTAGGATAGAATTAGGGATACATCAAATGATAATGACCTACCTAACAAAGTGAAAAATACAAATCCTTCCACAATTCATTAATTATGATTAACCCAAGGATTGTGACGATCCATTTAAAATACAATGAATAAACAAATAGAAAAATGGTTGTTTATTTTTGTGAGTGTCCAAAGCCAAATGACTAGGGGACAAGGTGAACAAATATCGAGACATTATAAAAACATAGTAATAGGACAAAGGAGAAGCAGAATATTGAAATTACGTGTTTCGTGGGTTGGAAATAGCATTGGGTTACGCAGCATTTAACTGAGCCCAACGCCATTTAGTTCATCTAGATCACCGCATCTAACTCAAAATTAGACCAAGTAGTATCCTCCCTCACGTGACACTTTTTTTTTTATAGATTTTTTAAATTAAAAATAACTTAATTTTGAAATTTCATTTTATTTTTTAGTACGTCTATTGGTATCTAATTTAGAGTTTAGTTATGAAGATATTAAATAATGTATAAGTAATATTATGCTTGGTACTCCCTCCGTCAGATTTTAGATGGGCAATCAAGATAGAATTAATTAAACTTTTCTCATTTTACCCCTACAATTAATATGACCTTTAGAAGTTTAAACAAATTTTTAAGTTAAAATTTTCTTTTTTCAAGAGTCTAATTTATATGAACAAAAGGCAAAATAGTAAAGTTAATCAATTTATTAATGATTTCTTAATCACCGTGTAAAATAGAAAGTGTTCATCTAATATGAGATGGATGGAGTAATTGGTTAGGAGATAATTTATTCATGTATAAAATTAATATAGTACTTGATTTGTACTCCCTCCGTTCTTTTTTATACGTTGTCCTCATTATAAATAGTTGGTCCATAATACTTGTCATTTCATAAAATAAATGCATAAATTACAATATTCTTTCTATTTTACCCTTGTGAGTTATTAGCCTTAAATATATACATTTGACCAACATAGAAAAACTAAGTGAATAATTCATGTTCATTGGTCAAATTAATTAATCAAAATAAATTAATTCATATTCATTGATTGAAAAATTGACTTAAAAAAAGAGTAAATAAGGATAGAATAGTAAACTTACTTAATTTCTTAATGCACATGAAATAAAAAATGGTGACATAATAATAGGAACGGAGGGAATAATCTAGAAACTCGCATAACTAATACTCTCTATGTCTATAATTACTTGTCCCCTTTAAAATTGACACACCTATTAAGAAAATAATGATTGACATAGTGAGTTTACCATTTTACCCCTATTAATTATGAAATGGGTGAATTAAAAACTTAGGATTTTCAAGAATTTCTAATTTTTTCAAAGTAATTAATTGAGGGTATAATGTGTAAAAAAAAATTTATTCTTTCTTGATTTGTCAAAATGGACAAATAATTAGGGATAACTAAAAAAGGAAAAGTGAACAAGTAATTATGGACATAGAGAGTACATATATAAAATTATGAGAAAATTTATTGCTATTATCTTATGTATGATAGATTATGAAATAATTAAATCGACATAAAATAATGCATTGATTTTCTTACAACTAAGTTATTCATTAAGTATAACTCTAATCAGCTGCCAATCAACTCTTAATGAATTAATTTATAGACATAGAAATGTCTGAGGTTTGCTTTTAACCACATATTTCAAAAATGTATTGTGTTTAATATAACAGTGACACAAGACTTGAGACGAAAGGAGTAATAAACCAGTGGTCCCAGAACCTGAAAGACCAAAATAAGCTCGGAACATAGCCAAAACTATAAATAATTTATTTTTTAAAAGTTTTTCATATCAACTGTACTTTAACAAAATAATTTTCAAAGTATATTACAATCTCAAGTAAGTTACAATTAGTTATAAGCATATCTCAAATCCAATATTGTAAAATATTACGTACTTGTTTCTCTACCACAGAAAGTTCTCACTATATTTTTAATGATGATATTAAAACTTTAAAACAATATAATTAAAAATTATTCAAGAAAAATAAATTTATATTATGTGTAAATATCCAGAAACGTTGGAGTTGGTAAAAGTGGTCATACATATGGATATGATTTTTCGTCTGTCACTTTCCAAAGCGGTCTTCAATTTGAATCTCCTCCTTTTGGTCTCATGTGGTAAATTTAGCATAAGCAGAGGGGTAATTTGGTAACATGCAGTTGTGTCTTGTAAATTTCGAATAGCCAAGAGGGGAAAGTGATTGAGAAGGACACTTCTTGGGTTTACCAATAACTCTTTAATTAATTTATATTCTAATAATCTTATAAAGAAGCACAATTATTAGCATGATAAAACAAAAATAGTACACTCAAATCTCAATCCATTTCTTCTTGTTTTCATTTGAGTTTGTTTTATCCTTAATATTCGTAATTTTAAATAATTAGTAAAGGGGAAAATGCTGATGCAAACAGGAAAATTATAACAACTTTTTACAGCTTAAATATAGTGTTACGAGTTTGGTTATTTGATTATTATGAGCTCTTTTACATACATTTTTTTTTTAACTTCGAAGAAAAGATAGAAAAAGAGTTAATTAATCAAATGATGATGTGTGTCTTCTTTAAATCATATTTGTCTCTTAATTTTGAATTGTGGGTCTATTGAAAATATTATTTTTTTAACTCTAATAAAATAAAAATAAAATCTGCACATATCTTATTCTCCTATACTTATTGTGAAATTACATCAGTAAATATTATTATTGTTAGTATAATTATTTGATTCAAAATAAATATCGAGTGAAAATAAATTTTAGGTTTGTGATCTGTCACAGTTGTAGCTTTGGGCTCCACTGGTGATCTGGATTTATATTATTTTTTGTTTATCTGATTGTATTTTAATGACTGGAGGGTAGGGTGCCCTTCGCATAAAGACATCACTTTGCAGGACCGATCCAGCATTTGGTGGACTAAATTGTACAAAATCGAAGAGTTGGGTGGGCGAATAGACAAACATATTAACACCATTTGTTTCCAAATCAAACTTCTTCTATATTAAATTTAAGGAAAATTTTTTTTGGCCAGAATAATATTTTTTTTATGTTATTTTAATTTTTTAAATATTTTTACCCGTTTAACTTAAATACATTTTAACTAAAAAAAATAGAAAAGATCAATTTGTTTTAAAATTAAAAAAATATTATAATTTTTTAAATTTTTTGATCATTTAACACTTCCCATTAATTAGAAGGGCATAATTGCTACTTGGAAAACACAGTATAATTAATAGGACAACGAAAACTTCGTTTCATAAACTCATTCTCTAGCTTAAAGTACGTATTGTACAAAATATCATTCATTTTTAAAGTAAAAGCAAATCAAAATGACATGGAATTGGAATAGCACTTAAATGATACTCCCTCCTATCCATTTTAGTTGTCACTGTTTACTAAAAATAACTTATCAAAAATATTGTCATAGAAAACTATGAATACATACACATTATGTTATGATTGTTTAGATTAGCTGGATCAGTCTTGTTTTTATATACATTTCTTTACGTTTAACTTGAGCTAAAGGGAGCTAAAGGTATCAGAAACAATATTTTTATTTTTTCAAGGTAGGAGTAAATAAGAGTTTATTTTCTTTGTTTCATATTAGTTGACCATTTTTATTTTTACACGCATATTAACAAATCATATATATGAAGATAATTTTACTAATTCACCTCTTAAAAAATTGATTGAAATTTTAAAAATAAATGTGAACACTTTAAAATTTTTTTTTGCAAGGGTAACAATATAAGAAAATTTAAATTAATTTTTTCTTGATTTAGTAAGATTGACAACTAATATAAGACAATTATTTTTTAGTAAAATGATCAACTAATATGAGACGAAGAGAGTAATATATAAAATGTCATTCTTATTAATAATTTCTTAAGAAATGTGTAAAATAAAAACACGATAACTAATCTCTCCTCTATTGTCGCTTTCTTTGTGCCATACTCTACTGTCCAAAAAATATTACTACTCATCAAAAGTTGAAAGGGCTTTCCTTAAGAATGACATCTTATCAACTACAAAACTAACCTAAAGATGAAAAAACTACAGACGTTAATGGAGAATGTTTTAACACCCTAAATTAAAGGAGATAAAGATAAGTGAAGTGCTTTTTGTGACAAACGAATTGAATGGAATTTTATGCCTCCCAAATACTCTTTTTAGCTAATGAAATCTCTTTAACTAGTAAGGACAACTATTCAACACGAGAAAAAGCAAGACCAATAGTTGTTTTTTTCTACTCTACTTTTTATCCGTGAAAAGATTGTGTAAATGTTAGTAACTTTATTATTATTTTTAAGGAACAAAAAAGTTGGTTCCCCACGTTACAAAAAGAGTTGGGGCCTCCTCTACTTATCTCACAATTCAAATTTATTCTTTATAAATATAATAATCAATCCCCTCCTATTATATATATTTATTTACTCAAAACAAAAGAATATACACCAAACGGATTACCCACCCCCAAACCAAATCCTCACTTTTGCCTTTCTCACTCTCACTGAGTGAAACCGCAAACCAAACAGTTGGTGGGCATTAGATTAAGGAAGGAAAAATGCGTCTTCTTTTTCTTCTTCTTCTTGTTATGCATTTTACCGACTTTTCTGCCGGTAAACAACCACGGTTACCGGAATACCAGGCTTTGCTTGCCCTGAAAACTGCCATTACCGATGACCCACAGTTAACACTTGCCTCATGGAACATCTCCACCAGTCACTGTACGTGGAATGGTGTCACGTGCGACACGCATCGTCACGTGACCTCTCTTGATATTTCTGGGTTTAATCTTACCGGTACTCTTCCGCCGGAAGTTGGGAATCTTCGTTTCTTACAAAATCTGTCTGTTGCTGTTAACCAGTTTACTGGACCCATTCCTGTTGAAATCTCCTTTATTCCAAATCTGGGTTACCTTAATCTTTCTAATAACATATTCGGGATGGAATTCCCTTCGCAGTTAACCCGTCTGCGTAACCTCCAAGTCCTTGACCTTTACAACAACAATATGACCGGTGAACTTCCCCTTGAGGTGTATCAGATGACTAACCTTCGACATCTACACCTCGGCGGGAACTTTTTCGGTGGCCGCATTCCTCCGGAGTATGGAAGATTCCCGTCTCTAGAGTACCTCGCAGTTTCAGGCAATGCACTGGTAGGAGAGATACCACCGGAGATTGGAAACATCACTACACTTCAGCAATTGTATGTAGGATACTACAATACCTTCACTGGTGGGATTCCGCCGGCAATAGGGAACTTATCGCAGCTCCTCCGGTTTGATGCTGCTAACTGTGGACTTTCGGGGGAGATTCCACCGGAGATTGGGAAGCTTCAGAACCTTGATACCCTCTTCCTGCAAGTAAATTCTCTATCTGGGTCTTTAACTCCGGATATAGGATATCTGAAGAGCTTAAAATCTTTGGATCTGTCCAATAACATGTTCTCTGGCGAGATACCGCCAACATTTGCGGAGCTTAAGAATATCACTCTTGTTAATCTTTTCCGGAATAAGCTTTATGGGTCAATACCAGAGTTCATAGAGGACTTGCCGGAGCTAGAGGTGTTGCAACTTTGGGAAAATAACTTTACTGGAAGCATTCCACAGGGGTTAGGCACAAAGAGCAAGCTCAAAAATGTTGATCTCAGTTCCAATAAATTGACTGGAAATTTACCCCCAAACATGTGTTCCGGTAACAATCTGCAGACAATTATCACTCTAGGGAACTTCTTGTTTGGCCCAATTCCTGAATCTTTGGGTAGGTGTGAATCACTTAATCGGATTAGAATGGGAGAGAATTATCTGAATGGGTCAATTCCAAAGGGGCTCTTAAGCTTGCCACATCTGTCACAAGTTGAACTTCAGAATAATATTCTCACTGGTACATTTCCTGATATTTCTTCCAAATCTAATAGTCTTGGGCAGATTATCCTTTCAAATAATCGCCTAACTGGACCTTTGCCGCCAAGCATTGGAAACTTTGCTGTAGCCCAAAAATTGCTTCTTGATGGGAACAAATTTTCGGGACGAATTCCAGCAGAAATAGGAAAGCTTCAACAGCTATCCAAAATTGATTTCAGTCACAACAACTTTTCTGGACCCATGGCTCCGGAGATTAGCCAGTGCAAGTTGTTGACTTATGTTGATCTCAGCAGGAACCAACTTTCGGGTGAGATTCCTTCTGAGATCACAGGTATGAGGATACTCAACTACTTGAACTTATCGAGAAACCACTTAGTTGGGAGTATTCCTGCCCCTATTTCTAGTATGCAGAGTTTAACTTCTGTTGATTTCTCATATAACAACTTTTCTGGTTTAGTTCCTGGAACCGGGCAATTTAGTTATTTCAATTACACCTCATTTCTGGGCAATCCAGATCTTTGCGGACCCTATTTGGGCCCTTGCAAAGAGGGTGTTGTTGATGGGGTTAGTCAACATCACCAACGAGGAGCCTTATCGCCTTCGATGAAGCTTTTACTTGTTATTGGTTTGCTTGTCTGTTCTATTGTGTTTGCTGTTGCTGCAATTATAAAGGCCCGATCTTTAAAGAAGGCAAGTGAAGCTCGTGCCTGGAAGCTCACTGCTTTTCAGCGCCTAGATTTTACTTGTGATGATATTTTGGACAGCTTGAAGGAGGATAACATTATTGGAAAAGGAGGTGCTGGTATAGTCTACAAGGGGGTAATGCCGAGCGGGGAACATGTAGCGGTTAAGAGGTTGCCAGCTATGAGCAGGGGTTCCTCTCATGATCATGGATTCAATGCAGAGATACAGACTCTTGGGAGGATCCGACACAGGCACATTGTTAGATTATTAGGATTTTGCTCGAATCATGAGACAAATCTTTTGGTTTATGAGTACATGCCTAATGGAAGTCTTGGGGAAATGCTTCATGGCAAGAAAGGCGGTCATCTACATTGGGATACCAGGTATAAGATAGCCGTGGAGTCTGCAAAGGGTCTTTGCTATCTCCATCACGATTGCTCTCCTTTGATCCTCCATCGTGATGTGAAATCAAACAACATTCTGCTAGACTCCAGCTTTGAAGCTCATGTTGCTGATTTTGGACTTGCTAAATTCTTGCAAGATTCAGGGACATCAGAATGCATGTCTGCTATTGCTGGTTCTTATGGGTACATTGCTCCAGGTATTTTGTAAAAGCCTTCGTATCTTGAAATTCTTAGTTTCTAACATGTGTTCATATTTATTTTTCTTGTCACATCATGGTATGCGAGTTTAGTGCCGAAGTTACAAACTTACTGATGAACTAAAATTTATCAGCTGAGACTAATTATCAGTCTGTTAAAATGAAGCTTAGGTGTTCTAAACATCATAAATGTGCTATCCTGTAGTCTTGTATTTCCACTACTAATAATGTTACGATGAAGGACAGCATTAAGACATGGATAGTGGGGGTCCTTGACTGGTAGTACACTAGAGGATTGGGCCTTCTTACTTTTGTAAAGGATCTCTAACTACTTCGGTGATGGTTAGGTTGGAATTTATAAATGCTTATGTAACTTGGTAAGTAAGGCAACTGTGTTGCATGCTCCTGAAGCAAAGCAACATTAAATAAGTGGTACTGGTACTTGATGAACTATTTACAATGTTGGAACGGGTAAGGGGATGTAAAACTCTGGTTTCTTGTTTAGTTATCTAACAAACTTACTGATTGCTAGCAATTATTTGTTCTGCTCTATTGTCTACTTCTCATTAGCATCTTATTTTCATTTTTGCAGAATATGCTTACACGCTTAAGGTTGATGAGAAGAGTGATGTATATAGCTTCGGTGTGGTGCTATTAGAACTGGTAAGTGGCAAAAAGCCAGTTGGAGAATTTGGTGATGGTGTTGACATAGTCCAATGGGTTAGGAAAATGACTGATGGGAAAAAGGATGGAGTTCTCAAGATCCTTGACCCAAGACTCTCAACGGTTCCCCTTAATGAGGTGATGCATGTCTTCTATGTCGCATTGTTGTGTGTGGAAGAGCAGGCTGTGGAACGCCCCACCATGCGAGAGGTAGTGCAAATACTAACTGAGCTTCCCAAGTCACCAGGTGCAAAATCAGATGACTCAACCGTCACTGATCAGTCGCCCCCACAATCAGCCTCTGCATTAGAGTCCCCAACCTCAATTCCCGGGGAAACAAAAGACCACCATCAACCAACACCTCAATCACCTCCACCTGACCTACTCAGTATCTGATTTGCAATGTTCTTGAAATAGGAGTGTTTTATTTAGTTTGATTCTCTAGTTCTATTATGATGAATTGTGCTAGCTTTGTTCTTTTTTTAAAAAAAATTGGGTCTTTTTAGGCTCAGGGTTTTATTCTAACTCTCAGATGGGTTTAATGCTCAGAAGTTTTCCTCTTGTACAGTAAGATTGGTAGGGTTTTCTCAAGTGTATTAATGGAAAAATTGCCCTTCATTTGCTATTCTTGCTTGGTTCAAATTTTTTTGTGCAACTTGTCTTAACCTGACAAATCTACAACTCAGATCAAACTTGAAGAAGAGATAATTAGTGGCTCTGTTAATTACACCTCTGGGTTGGTGAGAGTAGATTATTTTGTACTTTATGATTTAATTATTGGTAGTAATTAAACTATTATGCTCCCCTAGGAGAGTGAGATTTGAGTCTCAGGTGTCTTTTAATTACCAAGAATAGTGGGTTCACTTGGAAACAGTGATTTAAAAACCTTAAGCTACTGCCACATTAAGAGACTTTATTTGTGGTGTTGAATTAAATTCGAGCAGTATATCAGAGAGTCAAATGAGTGCTGGAATAGCCTTAAAAGAAGTAGAGCAATAAAATCTTGTCTCATTTGAAAAGAATCTTTTGCATTAATAACTTAGTGGATCCACCTTAACTGACCTTGTGTTGGCATGGCCATGAAAATGAAGACGAAAAATCATGTTACGTCGGGGCCTGGCTAATGTAGGGCCAACTGTTGCCATGTTTTCATCTGCCGGGAAACAACCCTTTTTGGTTTTTAAATTGTACATTTGGTTTCCCCCACCACCGAGAAGACCACAAGGGATTTGAAGTTTATGAGTTCAGATATCATCAAATACATAACTTGTTTCTGTTGTTAGATTTGCATTTTCAAATATTTATGCATATACTCAATGAAATTCTTAATATAAATCTGGGATCCAAAATCTAAGCAAAAGTTATAGAGTTAGTTCAAATTGGTATGCATAATACTCTAACGAATCATGTTCAAACTTCATTAATGGGCCCCCTGAACCGTGAACAATTCTAGACCTATTTTTTTATGGCCAGTTTTACATTATACGAGAATGTTATACCTAAGTTACCAACTTATATAGCACAAACAATTATGTGTAGTTGGCTTCTAAGTACTCCATATATTATGATTTATGTGGCTGTGTTTGAATCAGATGCGGATTTTGATGATTTATATTGATGCTAGTGAAAAATGAAAAGTATTTTTATTAGTGAAGTTAAGTAAGAAGGATGGATGATTAATTGAAGCGATATGACAACACCTTGAATGAGTCGGTGCTCTTCCTGGCTCCGTGTAGAGACTACAAAATGATAATCAAAGTAATAAAAACATAAATTCTCCGTCGGTGATGGATGATTAATTGAAGCGATATGACAACACCAAAACAAATTAAAGATTGATTTTTGGTACAATGTTGTGCTGGCCGTGATTGTTGGGTTTTCTTTACCTCTTTTTTTTGACGTGGGATTTGATACGAATATCTTGTCCTGTCATTTGATTACTTGTTGTTTCCCCTTTTTTGTTTTCTAATTGTTTTTTGAGTTTTAGCTTTTGAAATGATTGTACTACTCCATCCCTAGTAAAAATTTCAGTAACGTTGGGTGAAATTATTTTGAACTTGTTACTGCTTGGGGAAGAAACAAATAGGCTCTCGATCGGAACGTTGTTGTGAAAGAATATAAGATATTTATATATATTAGGAAATAAGTTCCAAAAGTTTGTAATCTCAATTTTGGTGAAGTAGGGAGAAATAAGTGTAGGTAGTGATTTTCCACTTTTATGGGCCGGATATTTTGCACGTAAAATACAGTCATTATTTTTACTTTGTCTAAATCTCATTAAATTATTAGAGTGAAATGTAAATCAAAACAACATGCAACTATGTAGACTAGACATATTGTGAATTGTAATTGACGTTTCAACTTTAATATTCTGTATGCTACTTGCACTAGTGAGTAGTGACTTCATTCATTGAATGCATTAAACACTGAAATGTGAGCTGATAAAATTCATGCAAAGAAATGACAAGACATAAGATAAAATTCTGCTCCCACTCTGCCCAAATCCTTGTATACTCACTTTGTTTTTGCAATTCGATATCAATTTCAAAACACTACACTTTTCTTTTAAAATTAGGACTAAAACATCAATTACTAAATGACAACATTTTCTTGGCTGTAGTATCATTTTGTAGTCTTTAGAAGTTTTAGAAAACAATTACAAGACGTATGTTTTTTACCCTATGAATGGGACAGATTGTAAATGCTTTATCTACGATTAGTTAGCACTTTAACATCCTCTGATTTGATGCTTAATAATGCTGCGACAATCAAATTTCGTCGTTTTTGTAGTGCTAATACGTGATTTGTCAATTTTAAGTAAAGTGTTCTTGAATTATTTGATCGATATGACCCACTTTTATGATGTTTTTTTTAAAAAAGAATTGTCAATTTTGAGCAAAGGTGAATTGAATTTGAATTAGATATATGACCCACTTGAACGTAGTTTAATTTTTTTAGTTCTTCCAAGTATTTATAACTAAAACGGTCACATTTACCTTCCCCCCCATATTTATTACTGGAAAATTTTATTTACCAAACTAACTACCTGATGGAGTTGCACTTTGTAAACCAACATTGGCAGGGGCGGCTCAACATAATTCGAGGCCTAAAGCAAAATTTTAATTAGAGGCCTAAAATTTAAATAAATTGTATCTGTATGTATTTATTTTTCTAAATTTTTATATGTAAATTATTCCTTAATATTTTTCTTATAAATGAATTTTTCAAATACTTTTTATAATTATTATTTTTAAGCAAGACTTTATCAATTCAACATTGAAAAACATCATTTTATTGAGACAATTATTATACGAATCAATAATATAGTTTTATAAGTTATAAGTTAATAAATTTTAAATAAAGATGAGAGTTAGAATCATAGAATATGATTCAAAAAAGTTGATAATTTGGTATACCCTACTTTAATATGAAAAATTACGAAGAAATAAAAAATATAATTGTAATTTACTTTGTTCAACACTTTTCGGCTATTGATTTTTTTTGACAGAATATTATTGTAACTATCAAAGATTTGAAGAAATAAAGTACAGAAGGGGTTAAAAAGGATAAATAATGTGAGTGTTAGTGAAGAATATATATATATTTTTTTTTTTAATTTTTTTTTTAAATTATAAATAATTAAATTTTTTCATGAAAAAATTTAACATAATTTTTTTTCCAGAAATTTGAGGAAGGGGCCCCAAGCATTGGCCTAAAAATTCATAGGCAAGAGCCGGCCCTGAACATGGGTTATGATACAGTCGTGAGATAACTTCACCCTTAATTAAAGGTCTTGGATTCGAACCCTGGAGAAAATTTTGTTATTACCGTCACCTCAAATAGGCACTACCAAGCACGATTCAAATTTAATCGGAGCTACAATGTAAATTTCGGACAAAAAAAAAAAAGTTGCACATATAAGAGTAATATTAGGGGGATGACTGGTAAATCAAACTCTATAACTTCTATGAAAACTGAAAATGTCTATTCAAGGACCAGTAAGGTTTTGGGGGGGTGGGGGGGTGGGGCTGGGGAGTGAGGGGGCTTGCATATATTCTTCAACAAAAGTTAGGTTCATATTTAAGGGGGTTGGGTTTGCAGTATCAAAGTGCTACACGTAGTCTTTTAACGAAAAATAACACAAATGATGTACCTAACCCCACCAGACACATGTCAATTGTCACACAGGACTAAACATTAACATTTTGACTAAATTAAAAAATGTGTTTAGTTATATTAGTACTTATTTTATAAGCTGACAGCGGAAAAAAGATTTATATTTTCAATGCAATTTAATTGATTATATACAGTAGGTTATTATTTTAATGTATATTGAGGTTAATTATCATATATTTGGCATGCTATGAAGAATTGAAAAATAAAAATTAAGTGACCATCTATAAAATCAACCGTATGTAATACTTACGCTGAGAAACTTGCAACAGCTACCAACTTTCACCCTTCAAAAATATGAAGGTCATACTAGCTTGTAGGGTATAAAATCGAATTGAAAATCGAATCAAATTGTAAGTTGAGTCAAATCATAAAAAAATCGATTATATTTGGGGTGGTTTAGTTTTAACTAAAAAAAACAAATCGAGATTAAATCAACCCGATATTATATATATAATTTTAAAATTTTATTTTATACATAAAAATATTTACTTTGATATAATTTTTAAATATTTCTTATACTTTTTCATAGTTTTTATCTTTTTAATATATTATTTCAAGTTTGAAACTTAGAATTATGAATGGTTCAATAAAGATTATAATCCACAGATGTTGGTAACTATAATAAAGTTTAAATCAAAATCAAATTAAACTAATATAAAAAGAAAATCAATTCAACACTAAGAATGACAATAATATTGAATATTTGTTCTTTAGTTTTACATTAGTTTAGACAATTAAAATACATAATCTAATTTTAATTTTCTTTAATATTTAGTCATGTAACTAATACTTATTGAACTTATTTTAGGATGATTTAGTACTTTTGAATTATGATTATTTCACTTATGACTTGTTAATTTGCAATATTTGTTTTACGCGATTTCATTATTATTATTATTTTTGTTGGATATTTTAGTGTCATTAATCATATCATATTTTGTGTTATTTTTTTAAGAAACACCTTAGATAGTTGTATTTTGGTAGGACTAAAGAAATATTTGAAGTACAAGTAAATTATATGTTTGTATGAATACTTTATCGAAAAAACCCGAAATGACCCGAAGAACCGAAAAACCCGAAAAAACCCGAGGTTGAAAAAACCGAATTTTATTGGTTTGATTTGGTTTATAAATTTAAAAATTCGACACAAATAATTTAGTTTGATATTTAAAAAATCCAAATCAACCCGACCATGTACACCCCTACTTGCTTAAAATTACTAGAGTTGTAAACATTAATGTCCTAAAATGTGGAGGCGAAATGATTCAGAGATTTTTTATGAAATTTTTGTCTATTTCACGAAGTTAATAAAAGAGAAAGTAAAACCACTAAAGAATGTGATTTATTAGATGATGATATTGATCCTTTCTTAATCAGAGGTCACAAATTTAAATTTTGAATATGAATAGATCCTAAGTAGAAAGTATCTTCCTCGAATGAAACTTTATGCAATATGAATCTGAAATAGTAGAGCTTCAAGTACCAAACAAAAAGGAAGAAGTAATGATCGTTAAACTTTAATTGAACAAGCCATTTTTTGGCGGTCCCATTATCAGTTTCAAGAAGTATTTGTTTACTGGACAGACATTTTACCTACTCCAATAGAGATAGTTTGAATAATCATCTTTTTTTTTGTTTTTAGCTTATAACCTAATAAAATAATTTAATGTCTAATTCCGTCGTCAAATATTTAACAAGATCTCCACATACGTAGGCCCTTCAAAATTTAATAAAGGGATAATTGCACCTTTGGTATTCAGATCATTGATAAATTTTGATTTTAGTCCTTATAATCTACATTCTAATCTTTGATTAATGGAAAGGTATATTTATATTTTTAGTCTTTTTGCTTATGAATATTCACAAATTACCATAATTATTAATGGTTCACCAAATAATTCCCATGTGTAATGTTAAATATGTATTATTACTCCTTATTTAACGTTAATATAATTCTAAAAATAGGTCAACTATAATGTATTTTTCTATATATAAAGGTACCAAATCCATACTAATTGAATGTTAAATGTTTTTGAGTTATATATCATAAGGAATTAAGGATCAAAAGAATTTACCGAAAAGTTTAGTATTATCTCATTTTTATCTCTTTAATAATAAAGTTATTCGTTAAAGTTTTTCAAGTCGTTGAACTTTTCCTTTTTTGCGTTTATTTTGTTGGAATATGTTTAAGAATTAAGGTTCGAACACCTCTGATTAAAGATGAAGAAATCTCAATCATACGATAGATGAAAAGTTACTGTGCACTGCTTTTGTACGGGAAATTTACAAATTTTTGATGATATGTACGTAGCGAGAATCACCTGTTATGTTTAATATAAAGTAATTTCGATGGAGCAGAACTACAAATCTATATGATTCTCTTTAATTAAAGCACTAAATTTGTTATACGTGAAAGCTTTATTGGTGAATTGATCCATTTGAACTGTTTATGCTATTGACTTAAACGGTAAATGCATGTTAGCAGTAGTAAAATAAAAGGATTAAAACTTTTATAAAAAAGAGACATGAGGTGATGTTGGAAAAGCAAATAGATTGATAGATAGAGATAAAGCAGAGAGTTTGGCTTGACTTGGTTTGGAATTTGGAGGTTCCAAAATAAACTTTTGACAATCCAACGCAAATTGAAACAAAACAAAATAGTGGTGGGACAGTCCATACATAGAAAAAAGCTGTAATGTGAAAAGAAATTGGCAGATTTTTTTTATACAACTTGGACCCCCACCATCTCACCCTAATTACATTTTGAACCATAAACTTAAACATGGATTTACATCAACAACAACAACGCGAGGATGCACCTAAACAATACTTCCTCCGTCCACTTTTATTTGTCATGTTGCGTTTTTCGAAAGTCAATTTAACTTATTTTCAAAATTTAATTAGATTATATTAATTCAATTTTTTAAATAAAAAAATTAGATATTCAAAAACTATACGAGAAGTACTATACATTGCAATTTTTTACATATCAATATGATAAAAAAAATATATCCTAAAATGTTAGTCAAAGCTTTTATAATTTAACTCTAAAAATGAAAAGTATGACAAGTAATAGTGGACGGAGAGAGTACATAATTAACTACATATAGTTAAGAAAGAAAGAAACCTCTAGGCTCTAGCTCGTGGATTTTATTTTTTTTATCTTAATATAAAGTAAGTGTAGGCTAAAAGTTGAAAGACCAATTATTTTCGATCGTTAAATGTAATTTCCGGAGTAAAATATGGTACCTAAATAATGGAAATTGGGCTCCATTTCTGCCATATAAAAAGAAGTCATTATTTTAGATTGGCATTTTATTAATCACCAACTAAGGCAAGGCCATTTCTGTTCACACAAAAAATGGTGCTGACACAGTAAAGGACTGCTAGGTGGGTCGAAATCGAATTATAATGCGCCATCCAAATATTTCTACTTATGCTAAATATTTTAAGATTCCTTAAAATATTGGAAATCAATAAGATATTTTTGAAAAGGTGTAAAGAATTAGGTAAATCATGGATTTGAGTTTCGAAAGCACAGTAAAAATTAGTGAGTGGGGAGTAGGGAAGCAGGAAGAACAAATAATGAGTCAAAAGTTTTAAAAAAAACAATATCAAGTTGTACAAACTATCTCATCATATATTGCTTTTGTACCTGCCTCCTACCAGCATAACAACCACAATCTTACCACCCACTTTTTCCTTTTTGGAGCTATGGTAATTAAAGTTGATGTCACGTGAAAATAGTCTTTCGTAAAAATACACGGTAAAATTTCATATAATGGATTTTTATGATTTTATCCTTTCCCAAATTTCTTGCATAGTGAAATTTTAGTGTACCAAATAATTTTTTTCTTCTTCTTACATTAGGTCAGATATTTGATGGATTGAGCATAAATTTTGGGTTGAATAATAAAATTAAGTTAATTTGTAGTTGAGACCAGCAGGTGTCTGTAAATAATGTTTAATTTCCCACTTTAAATAACATCTATCATATGTGTCAAAAGTAATTTGTAGGGACAAGAAGAGAATCCAATAAACTTATCAGTTCATGCATAATGACTGGTGTCTATGGATAGGGTCAAATTGAGGCTAAAAAGAGGTGGAGTCAGAATTTTAATTTAATGGATACTGAGTTTTAGACTTTAAGTGAAATCTAATCTTTGAATCTATTGAATAATTTTTTTAAATACAAATATAAAATTTGAATTAAAGCTATTGAATTCATTCAGTCGAATCCGTACTTGGCCTTATAGATCAGCTCCAGATACATCAAAACCACCTGATTGAGCCTTATTTTGAGTCATTTCTCTAAACTTGCATTTTCTAGCTCTAGGTCTTGGACGTCTGTTATGCACTTGGAATTTCTATATAGCCTTAAAGTCTAACGATGGAAATATCTTCCAAACATTGGACATTTTAATAGCTTGATTTGACTTAAAATAGGTTAATCTTTAATTTTTTATTCTTAACAAACGAATTAAGTAGCGCAGCAGGGCATTAGTACTTTAAAGGACGTGTGGAGAGTAACTTATGGAATATTATGTTGTGAAAATACAAATGTATGAACAGCGAATTTTAATTATTATTTTTTTATTTTAAAGAGGTCAAAATTAAAGATCGACACTAAATAGGAGGAAGAGAAGGGTTATATTGGGCTATATTTTGGGCTAGCACTCTGGGTGTCCAAACAACAAACTAAATCTTAAGCAGCCCAATAGAAACATGATTTTCTTCTATTTCTTCAACAAGAATGCAGCAGGCCAAAATATTGGACTTGAACCTACGATATCGGGTTCTGGAAACCCATGTTCTACCGAACCCAGCATTTCCGCACTTTAACAATCTTTGTTGTTGAATAAGCAAAGCCCACCAACTACAAGAATTTCCATTATCTTAACTGCAAAAGTAAAAAGGGAATGAACAAGAATTATGGACAGAGAGAAGGCCCATTTCACTAAAATCATAGATAAAATGACAATGGAATATGAATCTCATTAAGCTAAATCCATTTTAGTGGCAAAGTGCACTAGTTGCCACTTTAAGACATTGAGCTTAATTAAAAAGTAGAGTTGTCAAAATAGGCTAATCCACTCCATTTGAGCTAATCCGTAGAGGCTTTGAAATTTGACGGGATAGCTCATTTTTTGTGTGGGCCAGAAAATGGTCGGTCCAGCCCACAAGTACGTGAGCTTTGTCGCGCCAGCCCTCTTTTCTTAAAAGTATATTTTTTATAAATTTTTTAATTAAATTATAATTTAAAAATATTATCATAAATATCGACAAGACAATATTACATAGTGTTAGTGTTACTACTTGTTAATCAAATTCACAAATAAAATTATCTTTATGATATTTATTAAGTTTGATTTCAAGTAAAAGCATAAATAGCTAAATAGAAATATTAACCTAATTGTTTTCCAATGATCATAATAAAACACAAAAATTTTAGGAAATTTTTATTTTATGTAGTACATATTTTATAAACATAATTTGTATTTAAAATGTAATATTTCAAACTTTAAACAGATTTTGAGTTTAGACTCTTGTTTTTTTTAATACTCTATTTTATTCTTATTTTTTGATTAATTTTTATTTGCACCACGGCCCGATCCTATCCATATTTTTCAATCCCCCACAAATCGACAGACTTATTTAGGCCGGAGTTTTTTTCTTAAATGAGCTCCAAAAATTATAGGATAAATTACATATATACACATCTTTTCTTTTCTTATTTTCCATTATTCGCTACCTTTATAAAATATTACATAAATCCCTTATTTCTTCCAGTTTTCCAATTTTTCGGATACATAAATATCTCCACCCAAAATCAAGTTTACCCATTCCTTTTTTAACTCCTTTAATCTCTCCCTAATTTCACTCCACATGCTTATCAATTGTAATTTTCATATCAATTTAATTTTGAAAAGAATTCTCTCTCTTGTCAATCAAATTCAAGCTACTCAATATGTATATTTCTCTTCTCTGCCGCATCAAGTTCAATGACAAAATTTTATTCTTTAACGTGTTCTCTCATCTCTAATGAATAGTTTCTCATGAAAAATGGATCATGAGATCTATTATTACGCAACATGCAAACAATGCATATATATTATTTATGTGTCTTCTTTTAGTTTCAAATTTTCATTCTCTTTTAGGATTTTGGTGATAAGGTAGTTTTAGAAATAGTGCTTTTGCATCTCCGTATTACCGTTCATTATTTTTTCTTCTAATTTTTTAAAAATATTTTTTATCTCCTGATACATTAGAGACAATGCTCCTTCTTTTAGTAGTGAGAGTACCCAATTAATCTTACCTAATATTGATTACCCATTTAGTTGAGGAAGGATTCATCTTCGACTTGCAAATCGATTGTGGAAAAACGCCTAAAAAAAGGGGAGAAGGTGGAGTTGTTGGTGGCTTCGGTAAGGGCTTTAGGTCGAGATATATGGGTGACGCCATTGTTGAAAGTGAAAAAAAAATTGTGGGAGTTGATACATAGAAAAGGAGAAAGTGTAGAATGATGTCTTTATCATTTTTTTTTGCTTTCAGCAGATTAGATTGCTGATTTTTTTTTCAATTTTTTTCGTTCATCTTTTTTTGGTACATATGGGTTCAGATTTTTAATGTATCTAGTTATTTTTGTTTCTTAAATTAATGTATGATGTCTTCGTTTTAACATTATGATACATTGCAATTTCATCATGCACTTGTTTAAATATTAGTTTTGATACATAACTTTAATTTATTGAAATGAAAATTAGATATATCTTGTTCATAGTTATGTACTTGGTACATAATTATTACAAATTTTATTATATTTTACTACTAGATATATACACTCAAACTCATTCAACTAGAGGGTCATATATATGTAGACATTATCAAATATAATTGTTGATACATAAACACTAATATTCTTATAACAATATTCGTTTGTATCAACTCACCACTATGTTATGTATCACACGAAAAAAATGTTATTGAGAATAATAACATGTATAATGTATCTTTTATAAAACACAGTATTCTCAAATAAAATAAGATAATAGTAATGTATCATGCACTAACTTTTTAGGCATGATACATAAATTTTAATTTATACTAAATGTATCTAATACATAGCTACTGTTTTCGACTTTTTTGAATCTGTTAGGATTTGAGAGAAAAAAATTTGAAATTTGAATTGTTTGAAGTTGTTACGATTTGGGAGAGATTGACATCAAATTGATTTGTGTGATTTGGGAAACTGACAATTAATTTTATGTTTAATTTCCTTTTTATTCTAAAATGTCCAGTTATCTAATGTATCAACTGTTATGTATCTAGATGAATGTGATGTATTCGGTTGACACAAATTTGAAAGGATTTTTGTAAATTGGAAAAAGGTAAGGACAAGATGTAATTTGCTTCGAAATTCCTAAAAACATGTATCAAATTCATAACATAACAATACATAAGATTGTTTTTACTGTGATATATTTATAACTGCACTTTACTACAGTAAACACAACTTTTCACAATCATGTTGTTTCAGATACATTATTATCAAAAATAAAATCATACATTTTATAAATAGTGTATCTAAAACATAACATGTTGTATCAGATTCACGAAAAAATATATTTTAACAATGTGAACAAATTATTATCAATTAGAAATATACACAAAGTTGAACAAAAGTTCATTTTGAATAGTAACATTTCAATTTATTGTATCAAAAATTCATAAGCTAACAGTATGTTGTAGTGTAGATTATTGTATCAATGGAAAACCTATAACTTGAAGATTATCAAACTGGAACATCAATGCATTCTTAAAAACCTATAAGTTCGTTTATCGTGACCTTCTTGTCCACAACGTCCACAACACTTTGTCTGTATTATTAGCTTTTCATTTGATTTTTTTTCCTTTGATTCCTTAATCGTCTAGGCATCCTTTTGTATCAAGGTGGCAACACAATTTCTTTCAAAACAAATTCTGGAACTAACCAATCTTTCTTATCCGGCATTGGAACCATGAAACTTCATGTGTTTGCTAATGCATCTGGTTTGTAGTAATCAGAGCAGTAGGGATATAGATCGGTAACATTCTTGCTCTTTAAAATAGCAATTGTGTACGCACAAGGTATCTCGTCAAGTTGAAATATCCCAGAATTACATATTTTTTTTCTCAAGGCAAAACAATGTATATTCGTCTACCTTCATACACTAAAAAAATAATTTCAGAAGATACAACAACCTGCAAACATTTAAAAGTTAGCGATACATTACATGATAATTCACTACAAATTAAAGCAGCTAATGTCTCATGTATCATTCAAAAATATAGTACAGTGAGCCGCAAAAAAAAACAAGATACATTAATCACTAATTTTAATATAGAATTAATACAATAAGTATATGATACATCTTTTTGTACACACTTTACTATATGTATCATATACACAAACAAACTGATACAATAAATATGACAATAGATAGTAAGAAGTTCCTTAAGAGAGAAGAATCGATTAATACATGTTGTTGAGATCTGAATATATAATAGCCAATAACCTATTATTTACTTATTTCTTAAAAACAAAATTGTTACGCATTCTTCATTGAAAAGATGCATATAACATTGAAAAGTCGCAATCGCAGATTTGTCAACGGAGTATGAAGGAACCGCAAAGAGATACAACTCTCACAATGATTAGCACTTAGTATCCACTCAATCAAAAAAACTTTTAAATTAACTGATGTCTTCAGTTGCTCCAAAATAAATCTATGTGGCAAAGAAAATTTGAACTATGTTACCTGGCAAACGTAACATCAATTTCACAAGTAGAGATTTCTGGGGTGGAATCTGAAAGACCCTTACTATCACTTTTTGTACTCTCAGGCAAAGGTCGATCAGAATCATTGTTCGACTCTCTGTCAATTTCTTTGACAAGAGAGTTGCTTCATAAGTTGAATGGTTCTTCAATGAAAAGGGAGAAGAAATTTGAATTTTAAATTTTTGGTTCCTTTACGCTAAATGACTGAATCGTTGATAGTAGTCTGGAATGGAATAACACAATTTATGGGATCTTAATTTGATTTTCAATTTTTTTCCCTTAATTAGCGCAACATATGGATATTATGGGATCTTAATTTGATTTTCAGTTTTATTTTCCCTTAATAAGCGCCACAGATGGATACATAATGTATCAACAATAATGTATTCGGATTTTTAGTTATGTATCCGGATTATCTAAAAAATATGGGATTTATGTAATTAAAAAAATAGTAGGGATAGAAGGTAATTTCACTCTTACACTATGAGATTCTTAAAATTTATACAAAATTATAACTCAGCCCTATCAAATTACGGGTTAGCCCTTATTGATTGCTCTAATTAAAAGTGAGACAAAGTCCTTCTTAGAATTTTAGCGTCCAAAATTTTAAAATGCAATTTTTATGATAAAATATGAAAAGCAATAAAATAATAGTAATTTATTTGGAAGTTATGTGAGTGTTTAATGTTTTATTTGGAAGAGTTTTTTTTCTTTTTTCTGGGAGGTGGGGGGAGTTGTGGCTGTGTTTCAAATAACAGTTTTATTTTACATTTTGAAGTAGTTGTTCTGTTCTTGGACTTAATTACCATCGCCTCTTAAAGGGATCCGTTAATGGTGAGCCCAAGTAATTTTCCCATTTTGTTTTATAAGTTTAGAAGATAGTGGTGAGTTTCTAGAAAAAGTGTAAGTCCTATTGTGGGAGGTTTGTTTTCAAAGAAGCACTTGATAGTCTTGTTTTTTTTATTGTTTCGATATCATTGATGTCTAACGCACATTTGATATTATCGCCTTATCCTGAATATATATATTTATCGTTTGATCGTGATTAATTTAAATATATTAATATTTTTATTTATGATCTTATTATAATAAATTAATGTAATTTGATATAATATAAAGAGTATTTTCTCCTTCCTTTCTCTGTCAAGGAAGTTGGCCGTCTCATCTATGTGTGTGCTCAGATGCAAAATTTAGTTCGTTTGATATGACATAATGATCAAAAGAAAATATGAATGCAAACGAAGTTTAGATCACATCATAATTTATAAAATGACCAATGCACATCACATGTCACTATATTTGTGAATATAACTTTCTGTAATTATCATCATCATTTGGGGTAGAAAATCAAGCTAAAATAAGTGAACGACTTGAGAAGAAACTATAAATTTGTAATCCAAACAGTGAATTTAAATCATCTTTTTTTCCTTTAAGAAAATGGTAGTAAGTGAAAGACAAATAAATAAGGTGAAAATTTAGATAGTTAATCATTTGAGCTATTAAGATTTTTCAGAAAATTGAAATCATCAAATTTCCAGCATGGAATTTATTGAACAACTTTGACCCATGAAAAATTAAAATCATTAAATTTGTTTCTTTATTAAAAATTAAACTTGTACATAATATATATCAAACAAATAGAGTTGAATTGAGTAGTTCAAAATAAGTTGAGCTAATAAAAAATGGGTTGTAAAAATTTCACAAAAAAAACAGTATTTTAACACCACTATTTAACTTGTAAACAATATGACTTTTTTTTGCATGTAAACTACCTTGGAACAATTTTAGTAGTGTCTGAAGTTTCATATGATGACCGAAGTTCAAGCAAAAATGATTAAATTTTAATTATATGAAATGTGAGAAATTTTGTCTAAAGTTATTCTAAAGTAGATAGACATACAAAAATTTATCAACTTGGGAAAATCATAAAGAATGACACTAAAACCAAGTATTTGCATCGCTGTTAATTTATTCAAATCTCAACGAATCAAGCTAATTTTATCGGTCCGAAACAAAGAAAGAGGACAAGAAAGGAAGTAAAGAGAGAGTGTACAATGGAAAATCCACCTCCAAATCATATCATGGTGTTGTTACTTTTTGTTTTGAAGAGAGAGAGTGAGAGTTGCATGTAGAAGTTTAATGGGCCATAAAATAGCAGTAGTAAGGCCTATGATGATTGATGGGTTGAATTAGAGCATGAAGCCCAGTCCTCAACGGACATCTTGAAAGCCCCCTTTCACCGCCTCTCTCAACCAACTACCTTCTGCGAATACTTTATTTCACCTACTCGCTCTTTCACTTGCTTATCATTTTCATTTTTTACATTTCTCCTTTTTTTAAACAAGCGCGTGGTTGTATTACTTTCAGAATATGCGGCTGGTGCTTTTAACGAAATCTGGCCGACACGGAGAAAAAATAAGAATCGTGAAGAAAAAAAGCAAATATTTGTTGAAAATAATGAAATAAAAGAGTATACTGTGAAGACGAAAAATTATTCATTTTTATATAATGTATGTCTGTATTTATGTTATCATGTTACAGTTATATATACAGTTCCTATTGTAGTATATGTCATGTTACTAACTCCAATATTATAGTTTAAAAATTAAAAAAATCATCCGTGTATAAAATTAAACTCAATATAAACACTATGCTCAAATGGTACTCAATATATATATGTTAGAGTATTCTTACACATATTTCTTTAGTACTCCCTCCGTCCAATAATAACTGTCCACTATATTATTTTGAAATGTATTTATTTTATGAAATCAACGGATAATTTTATATTTAGTTTCTAATTTACTTTTATCATTAATAAAAGTCATTTCTTTATTATATTTTCAAGATATTATATTTATTATATTTAAAAGGTGATATAATAAAATTATTCTTGTATTTATAATTTCTTAAAAAGTGTACAACAAGGACGGAGGGAAAATTAATACTATAACTTAAATCAATATTTCTAGAGAAGATTATTTATACTAACAAAAAAAAGAAAGTAAAAGCTCCTTTTTCTCCGGCTGGGGTCCTTATAAATTGGTGGTCGCCCTTGTCTTTGTCCTTCTTCCATTCACAAGGCAGAGAGAGATTTTGATTTTGTATGAATATATATTAGAAAGATGATATTTTTGGCAATTAATCGCCCGAGGGAGAAGGGCTAAAGGCTATCAATGCCACTGAAGAAATTAACAAATCAATATTCTCTTAATTACTAATGTTTTAAGCTTGGAAAGATCGAGGCACACAGATGGAGCCAGGCAATATAATCTACTACTACTAGTTTTTTCTGCTCTTAATTTCTTGTTTCTTTTATTTTCCTTTATCCTTTTCTTCTGTTAGATGTTATAATTAATTTTTGTTATAAAGATGAGGAAAAGAGGAGTGAATTGAAGCAGTGTTTTTAATCGTTAAGTATAAACAACTCAATCGTATTCACAACATATATTTTGTTGAGTGTTAATTGTTTATATTCTTTTCTTATGACTTCAAGTTTGCAACAGATTATTTTATTTTTTCCGGACATTGATGAGTTCAACCTTTAAAGTTTTTATCACTAACAAACACTAGTTATAAATTATCAATTCAACTGTTACACACTCATGCACATATATATGTGTTTTCCAGATTAATTTTAAAAAAGACTGGTTGGAGCTACTAATTTTGTTATCAGTTATCACCCGTATTTTTGTTCAATCCATGTCAAAAATTAACATATATATACTATATGAGATGGATTTAACAGAGGTACGGGTGGTCTGAATCATCCTTTGTAAGCTGCAATTATATTTGAGATAGTGCCGGCTGACACTTAATTGTGTGTCTTCTCGTAAATATAGGATACTCATGGGGCCAACATTATACTTTACCAAGTCCCATAATCATGTGAATCTTACAACATCCAACACTGAATGTCTGTACATGACACACATGTAGTAGCTTATTGAGTAGCTTATTGAGGATGTGATCCTAAATAGAAAGTTTTGGAGGTCAACGATTAGTGATAAATGCTAATGCTCCTAGATGTTTTGATGATCTCCTCACAAGTGCAGGGACCTGGTCCTTTACAGAGTATGAATACTCGTCCAGTGGTCAAACTGCTGAACAACTGTAAAAGTTGTCAGCGACAGAAAGTTGGTGAAGTTGCAGAGTACTTCACCAATCAGAAGCGACGAGGGTGTTTGTACATTGGATAATAATTCTTCTTGTCCAATATATTCAACTTACAAACAAGAAATTACTCATTCATTCAAAGAGAGATATTTCAAGCTTCAAAAACAGCAGGGACCTGATCGATTGCTTCAAGTGCTTCCTGTTCCAGCTGTTATTTTGTTTGCTTGTAATCGTGCTTATATTGTAGGAATTATTTCACTTGTGAAAGAAACGTTTCAATCTTGTGTGAATCATTGTAAGAACTAGGTTAAGGGTAACTTAGTTTCTTACTCTAAAATTTATATTAATCAGTTAGGATTAGTATAGTGGGCAGTGTTGTATATGCTCTGGCTCAGCTAAGTGATAGGAGGTATTACTTAATGTGAAGATTAGCAGGCTAATCTCATTTTGTAAACTGACTTTTCCTTTTGCTTGGAGAAGATTAGTGGAAGCAGTTTGAAAAGTCCTGTTGAGAATAGGTCGTGGTTTTACTCCCTTGAGCAAGGAGGTTTCTACGTAAAGTTGATTGTCAATCTTTACTTTCAGTAGTTGTTCTTTACTGATTATTACTTTAACTGTGTTGAGGACCTGATCCCATCTACATAGGTGGACGCATATATTCTAATAATTAGGATAAAAGGTTAGTAGGTAATGGTAGGTTGTCTAGTTTCCTTATATATCAATATTATTTTTATTACTCAGTCTATTAGCTCATCCAACGGATTTCTTCAAATCTTTAAGACTCAAGGTTCAATATTCAGTTTCATTTGATCATCATATGCGATTTAATTCAGTTTTAATTTGCATTCTTGATTTTGTTTATCTGGTGCCGGACACTGTACTTATGATTAGTCAAAATGTGCAAAAACACGTTTATTAAAGAAAATCATTTGAGGATTTCTGTTGGATTGCACAATACTAATAATATACATGATTCATTTATAGACGTTAAACAACACAAATAACTAGCGTTATATTAAGGGCACGTGCAATGGTTAATTAACATACTTCTCTTCTGTAATTTTATGTTTTAGTAATGGAATATCCATTGTAAATTAAGTCCAATTAAACGAGAAATTATGTACTGTATTAAATCAACTTCCTTTTTGTGCAGTGTAATACTTAATAAAGAGAGAGATATACCTAGTAAGTAATGGTTTGCGTCTTGATAACTGGACCAAATGTCTTACCATAATCTATATAATTTATTTGTGATTGTAGCCTTTGGCTACGTACCATGTGAACCTTGTGGAAGAAAATAAAAGGAAGTATGTTTTGATGGTTCACTATATCAAAAATGATTTTTAGCGGTAATTCATTAACAACAATAACTTAATTGTCGCTTTGTTAATACGTATATTTATTACCGAATAGTAGCTATTGGTTTAGGTATGACTGTCGGACTAATGATTTGTAACGACTTAAAAGCAGAAACATGAATACCATTTAATATCTAGTTTTTCTAGATAGAAGTGGTGTGTTTGGTGAAGTATATATATAGTAGGTACCCAAAGAAAATGGCGTATGTTTTCTTAAAGTAGTTGATGGTTTGCTGGCTAAGAGCATAACATGGTGGCTCATTGGTCCCTCAAACATTCTATCTAATCTAAACTTTAAAGGTCGAACTCATTTTTTGAAAGGAGATGGACAAGTAAATATTTAGAAATTTTCTTTGGAAGATAGTCTTTTGACGTGGAGTGAACTACAGACAGTGATTGAGGGAATATGGAAGATAAGATATATGGTATAAATATATTTATATTAAGGTGCTGGCTGTGGTTTACTAACGGTGTTTCGAAGGTGACACAATATTTATTATTTGATCATATAACAAATAGTATCATGATGTATCGTATTGTATGAGAAATTAAAGTTACGAACTTATCCTTATTTGCCCCCTCGAAGACATCATCCTACGTACCGATGCTAACACATCTTTTCAAGATGCAAATAAGTGGATATTATGCTAGTCAGATTTTCATTGAGTTTGGGCCCCAAAGTTGGATACAGGATTTTGATTGAGTTTTTGTTTGGGCCAGACTCTAGAGCAACAACAATTTAGGTGGTCATTTCAATTGAAGGAACTTCCATTTCAATTCTATTTGTGTTTTATTCTTTTTGTGGGGGGGGGGGGGGGGGGGGGGG